>JAACNH010004562.1:0-23562 GCA_019447015.1 Hymenochirus boettgeri | reverse complement strand
AAGTTCGCAGTTCGAAAACGCTGAGCCATTAATCTTGGTAGGCAAAGAGTTTTACAACAAGTTCAGTCAAATAAATACAACTAAATATTATGTAAATCCCACCCTTCAACCCAACCACCCGTAGCTGTGGGACCTGGGAACTTGGCTGGGGAGGCAGGTGTTCCAATTCCAGGACTTTCGTACAAAATCGTTTTTACCCCTCACATGCCCCCCCCCCCCCCCCACAGGGGGGACGCCTACTTGGGGTTCTTGGCTTTCGCGTGTCGCAACGTTCGAGGTAAATGGACATTTTACTCGCAAACGATGTTCGATGCTCGTCCTATAGGCTTTAATGGAGACTTTACCTCGCAGAGTCGATGTTGCGCCTAGATCCATGTACATTTTACCTCGCGTATTCGAACGTTCGAAGAGAGACGTTCGAGACATTCGATAAATCAATCGAAGTCCGGAAATACGAAATCCGCTTCCGAGATAGTTCGAGAAGTCCGAGCCGTTCGAATCGAACAGTTCGGACTCGACTGGGTTTTTCGAGTTCGAGTTCTCTGCCATCCCCTATTTACAAGACCCATACCGCTCCTAAATAGAGATAAAATTCCCACCGATCCCGTAACTGTTATCCTTACAGTACCCCATATCACCTCTCCTAAATAGTAGATTTCCCACAGATCACCTGACTGTTTATCACTTACAGACCCCATATACACTCTCCTAAATAGGATGATGTCCCACCGATCCCTGAACTGTTATAACTTACAGAATCCCATGATCCCACCTGGTCCTAAATAGAGATATTCCTCCCACCGATCCTGAAACTGTTATCTTACAAAACCCCAATATCAGCTACCTAATAAATAGTTCCAACCGATCCCTGAACTGTTAGACTACAGATCCTCCATAATCGGCTCCTGAATGAGATGATTTCCCACCGATCCCTGAATGTTGATACTTACAGACCATATCATCTCTACAAGAGATCACCGTCCTGAACTGTATATAGCCATATATCCCCAACTACCACCGATCCCTGAACGTGTTACTTCAGACCCCATATCAGCTCCTAAATGATAATCCAAAACTGGTAAACTATACCATCGCCCTAATAGACAGTATCCCACCGTATCCCTGAACGTTTTACTTAAGTGACCAATATCAGCTCCTAGATATGAGATATCACCGTCCCTGAAACTGTTATCCTTAGTGGAACTGTGGTCCAAAAATGAACTTAGGTAAATTGACAGGAATTTCTCTCCTGGATTTTTGCAATTTATTGTCAATTTTTAGTTTGCATAGTTTTGTTGAATATATTTACATTTTCATGTGTGTGATATGGCAGCAACATCACCAGGTTCCCTGCATTCCGCTGTCCTGCACTGAAACCAGGTCAGGGAATGACAGTCAATCTGGCCCTGTGTCTCCCTCCTCCCTCTTGCGCCCCCTCCCTCTTGCAAGCCCCCCTGGTCCCTCCCACTCATGAAGTGTGTTGATGGTTCATTTAATAGGTAGAAAAACTGGCCCTTTTCATTTAAACTCCACTTGTTTGGAGACCAAACGTCTACCCTTAAAGACCCCAGATCAGTTTCCCTTATAAGAGATATTCCCAACCAACCCTAACGTGATGTCCTTATTATCGCAGTACAGAAGCCAGAGCGTTTTCCCTGACTGGTTCTGGTGTTATACTGTGCTGAATAAGGTCCACGTAACCTTGGTCATTGTCAGGCCAGGACTGTGGGTCGTCAGCCAGAAGTTTAGATCCTGATCGGAGTCTTTTAGTATGCTCACAGGTAATACAGTACAATAATATTAAAGCAATTGTATTCATGATGTAACTTTTATTAGACACTACTACACTGTTGAACCATGCCCTGATTAGCATGATCATACTTGAGAAGGGAGGGTGAAGAGAAGTGTTTCCCAGACGCAACACTAACAAGTGACTCTCTTGGGACCGACTGTTTTTTAAAGAGGAAGACACATGAAACCACTGGCGATTTCTAGAAAGAAACAACCTATATAACAGACAACACCTTTCTTTACCGAAAAGCCAGTTACCAACATCCATTTTATCAAAGATCCATATGGATATTGAACTAATCTGTGGCCCATGATATTGAGCACAATGAATGCCAAAATATTTTAAATGCGTTAGCAACAACAAATATAATGCAACTGAATTGTATATATTTACATACAACTGTAATCAGCAACTCAACAGTATTAGTCACTTCTGCTTTCCTGTGGGCCCTGTGTTAGAGGCCATCAGAAATATCAAATGTCGATAATTACGAATAAGCAAGCCACCACTTCATAACTTCTAGTGAACCCAATAAGTATGGGGAAGCCCCTTTTATCTGTGATTATAGGAAAATAACTCTGCAGTTAGTTAAGGTGGTGTAGAAATGAATGCCAGAAATGACACTAGATAGTGTGCTGTTACACATTTTAAAACCGTCGTGTTTTTTATGTGGGTTGAGGTGGTGCAGTTGTTTTTAAAACATCTAATATATTATCTAATGTAGTTTTTGCACAACCAGTTATTCTTCAGCATCAAATACTTGCAATGCAATGTACCTCTCTTG
Source organism: Hymenochirus boettgeri (assembly GCA_019447015.1). NCBI lineage: Eukaryota > Metazoa > Chordata > Amphibia > Anura > Pipidae > Hymenochirus > Hymenochirus boettgeri. The sequence goes on along the minus strand of JAACNH010004562.1, from coordinate 20,986 downwards.
CTTAGATTATTTCATAAACTGTATTTTTTACACATAATAGTTTGCATATAGTCTGGACTCTGGAAGTGCCAGCTTATGAGTAACAACGGTAGGTTACAGCAGTTTGTTGCATCTTGAATGGCTTCTATATTGTAAGGTTCCCTAGCCAACAAGCCAGTGACTTTATCTATTATCTAGGTTGCAGCAGTGGTAAAAAGCCATGGCCCTGAAAAACTTCAAAAGGTGCCTTAGCTGACATAAAGTAAATAGCTACAATAATAATGGTAGTCCATTCTTCTCTGGCCCTATTTACAGTACTGGACTGGTGGCAATGCAAGGCAATCTCTGATGATATACTGTAATAACGGTACCTTGGGGAATAGAGATCACTATGCAACCATCAGAGGCTCATATGGGTCCTGGAGCCATGGGGCCCCTGTTCCCCGCAGGCATTGTACATTTCGCTTTACTTAAACCATTTCTAAGATGCTCCCCGTTTAAGTGTAAACAAAAACAGGATTCTGTGGGGATGAACTATGTAAGCAATTTAAAAAAAATATACCTTACTAGCAGTTTGCCTGAGTTAAGGTTGAACTGCCCAACTAGTCTTATTGTGGGGGTCCCATCTAACAAGTCTTGCTATAGGGCCTTGTGGTGTCTAGCTACGTTAATAATTCCAGTTGTGTGTATTTCAATTGATGGACCCAAGTATCTTTGACTGTGAGTAACGCAGTGAGCATATCTAGATTACAGCAATAGTTAAAGAATATTTGCAGGACTCTTCAAAGAACCAAAATAGAAAAGAAATGTATAATCTATTTAAAAATATACTGTATTGTACTTACCAGTGATGGGCAAACTTGGCACTCCAGATGATTTGGTAAACTACAACTCCACATGCATTCTGGCATCCAAGGCCATAATCCAATCAATCAAGCAATCAAGCAATAGGAAATATTTCCGACCAGCACTGACTTAGTTCCAGATAATATTGGGTGTTATATTTAGGATCCATACAGAGCTTTCTTCATAAAGCGACATTGGTTTCTGGTTTTCTATTAATAAAGTCTATGATTTGGGAAGAGAGATCCCAGAGAGACTTACAAAAATAGATTGTATCCATGAGACCTGTGAACACTAGGTAAGCGCAAATAAAAGTTGCTTATTTACGCCACAGGCATGTTTCAGGTTGACCCCCATTACAGGTTGACCTGATCCTCACCCCTGGCATCACAAGAGTTAATAGAGAAAAAATTACCAAACAGTTAAGCTAGGTCCCTGTATCTGTGCCTGCGGCCTATGGGAAGACACACTCGAGCATGAGTATCCTTCCCATTGTATTCCAGACTGAAAACCTAAATAAGTTTAACTATGTATGTACTTTATTTTAATATTGCGATCCATGGGTCAGGACCCAAGTGGTTTCACGGTACTCATCTGGACTTAATAGAGGGATCAGAAGGCAAGGAGAGGCATCACAGGTAAAAATCTTTTTCTGCCTTCTAAACTGATTGAACGTGCTGGTTAAAGCCAAACCTAGGTATGCTTCATTCATAGAGCTGCATATTGGGCTGTTCTATTGAACAAATGCTGATGAAACCAGTCGGAAAATGAGCTGAACCATCCCATAAGCAGACACATTATCTAGACAAATTTAAAGCAGAATCCACCATTCTAAGTGCACAAGTGGTTAGTTGGATCAGCTAGGATCACCCTCTGATTCAATGAATTGGAAATCCAACTAGGTTAGCAAGACGAGATGGACATGCACAAGTGGGGCCTAGTACCTTTCATACAGGGATGCATAGGTCACTGTTGCAACACAAATTATAATTAATATTTTTTTTTTATCCAGATGAATATACAAACTGCAGGGAGACTTCAATAAAAGTGTCTTATCGTTTAAAAAATGGTGCTTGAAAGATGTTTAGTTTCACAAAGGTTAATAAGATCTGATGGTTAGGGCAAAATTAGCACCATTTTTTTAAGAGTATGAACTCACTAGAGATCCTCTTTTACAGGCTCCTGCTTGCAGTAATCTTTTGTGCACATTGATGCTGTTGTGGGGATCAGGGAAGCGCTGTAAGGTACGGGTTAGTAGAGCCAAATAGAACAGGGACAGTAACAGGGCGGAAATGCACCGGGAAGGGCGCCCATCGCGCAACCCGGTGCAAATTAGCCGGCGATGGTATATCCGATAGCAGCGATTGGTAACATCACTACCTGGCGCTGTTTCGAATTCTTGCACTTTCACGCAAAGCTCATTAGCTGCGTGATGAAAGTGCGGGGCGCAAATTTTTAGATTCAATCCATATAACATGCTTGCGGCAGGCAGTCGCTGTTAACTTCGCATGTTGGCCATGCAGTCGCGCCAAGGAAGGAGTTTTAAGTCCAGCTAACGATAATAGAACATCCGATAACAACTCCAAATCAGGATCCCATTGTGATCAGTCACCCCTGTTCGTTGATGCATCTGGGTAACATGTTTTCCTCTGTGCACCGAAATGGAAAAATGGAAACAGCTCCCACAAAGGGGGGTGACAACACACATGCTAACCCCAATAGGTGGTGTGGGTGTTTTCAGTATGTATGGCAATGTTCCCTTTATGCATCTCCTTTCAAAATCTGTTTGTTGGAAAAATAAGCAAAAATTTAGTTTACACAAGCAGAAAGCATGTAAAACCATTACCTATGGGGTAGTTCAAGGTGGGTCAAGGGGGTCAATATGTCCAAGTAGATAAAATTAATTGTGTGGGGTTAGAAACTTTCTCTAGAGTATATTCAACAAAACATATTTGGGACATAACATTATACACCTGATAGTAAGAAGCAGATTTTGTAATGTGGCTATAAATACTAAGCTACGACTATATACTAATATATATATGTACCAGTCCTGATTAATTGTTCCATGATGGTCTAGCCAATGTTTCCCAGTAAAGTCAGAAGAAACGCATGGGCCGGATTTAATTTTGTGCTGTGTTTGGCGACTTTTGATACAAATGAATTTGAAGAACATATAGCTCCATGTGATGCAAATGGAGTTACCCTATTGTTTATATTCAGTTCTTAAAAAAAAAAAGAGAAGACATGTACAAAAATTTGTAATTTTATGGGTGGTGAAATATTGATTCAAGAATCTTAGAAGCACCGATGTTGGTGAATAAATATAAATGGTGTGATGTTGGCTCTACTTGCCAATAGTATGTGTGGTTTGGTTGGTGTGTGTAATTTTATGTTCAAACACAGCATTAGTAATACAGATAAAAGACCATTATCTAACATGCATTTGTTCCATTCTATGTAAAAATTAGTAATTGGCTACACTGTCTAGCGTCACGTAAAACACAAAACCGTGAATATCTCCTTTTTTCTTGGACAAAAGGGTAAGTTGGACCAAAAAATAACAATTTAATTCATAAACTTTAATTCCTATCGATTCAAGCACAGTGGAACCAGGAAGGCAAATATGCTCACGAAAGGACATAGAGTTGGCAAACCGATGACCCACATTCCTGCCCATAAATGATGTGGCATCTTATTTACATTTGCAATCATATCTATAACTGGAGTTTCCAGTAAAAACAGAACACACTTGCATTTAAAGAGAAAGAGATTTCATATTCATATGATTTACTATGCACTATAATTCAAACAGATATGTTCAAATATTAGATAGAGGGTTGTGACAAAGAAGGGAGAAAAGAGAGACAAGTTATGATGAATATAATCATATTCTGATGTTCAACAGAATTATTGAGTGTTCGTAAATGAAAATAAATCCAATACATCATATATTCTTATTATTAAATACAGTACTGGTACAAACGCAACAGAATGTTAGCTTTTAAAGTTATAAGTGCTTCTGATTGGTTTGGGGCAAAAGTAGCACCATTTTAAAACGATAAGGACTTTTATAATTGAAATCCCCTGAAGGTGTACTCATTTGAGGGAGCATTTCAATTCATTTTTGTTATATCATATTTATAGCTGTAGCACTCTTTATTTACAAAATTACACTTTGTTTTAGCCAGTTCTATACTTAACACAAAATTCCAATAATAGGTTCGAAGACACGTAATAAGAATTGCGACCATTTTAAAGCGTGGAGGATACTGGACGTATTTCGATCAGAATTAGGTTGTTGTTCTTAAGACTTGAAAAAATGATTAAAAGACCAATATTTGTGTTTATGGGAATATGGCCATCTGTTTTTCAGTGTGGGTTGTTTGTGGATTCTGAAGCTGTAGTCATGTAGCTGAGACAACAAAGTTTCAAGGTGTGGTAAAGGGTTTGCTATTGGTAAATGTGATCAATAATGTGCTTGAGGTAGTATTCAACCTGTCGGATAATCTGAATACTGTTGTAAAAAAAAGAGTCAGTATATATTAATGACAGGAGAATTACCCAGGGAAATTTCACCGAGCAGCACAACATACCAGCAGTTAATATAGTGGTTGGTAGCTCGATGGGGTAAAGTCAGTTGGAGGCGGCCACACGCGATACAAACTTAGAAGCTCAGGAAAAGAAAAAGGCAGATAAAAAGTGTTTAATGATAGGTGTTCGGCCAACTTCGCTGATGTCATTATTTGCTACCCCGTCCATAAACGCTCCGATAAAAATTAGCTCTGGTAAGGTCAGCGCTGTGGTTTCTCCATAACATTGTCCCTTAATTGATTGGTATAACTGAACTGGGGTGAGAGATGAAGAATCGTCTGGTTACTGCAGGCAAATGGTCTGGAAATCACACACTACCGGATGTGATATGGGATTAGTCCAGGATTCAGAATCATTTTTTAGGGGTGTAAATGTGTAGCTTATCAAGAAAAAAAAACTTTTGGACGTTAAAATACTGTTAAGGTTTATTAGAAGTGTGCTAAATATCCATGATTACGAAATAGGGTGTACCATCGTTTTCCCTCTTCATCACAGCTATCTGAACCATGCTCAGTGTGGTCAGGTAATTGGGACTGTGGAAATTACTGCATTTCCTCAAGACCGTTTTTTGAAAATATTCAGCCAAGTACCTGGCAGTGAACATTCACTCTAATAGTGATTTGAAGTATAATTGTCGACAAAGCGTGGAGCGACTATTTTGAATGACTTCCCCCTTCTACTGGGCTAGCAGCAGTGAGAACTAGTAAGTTACATATGTACATGTACTAAGAAGTGGAGATGAACTAGAAGGGCTTCCTTGTTGTTGCCGTTCAACTACAGCCCAGTAGTCTTCAAAAAGCTTGCGAGCTCGTAACAAGTAAACAAGTCATAAAAAAAACAGTTAATTACCGGTTGAAATAAAGACATACGTCCATCAAGTCCAACATTCACCCCCTCTTTTTTTTTTTTTTAAACCCTACTAAACAGTTGATCCAGAGGAGAACGGCAAAAAAACAAAACAGCTAAAAAGGGGGGGAAATTCCTCCTGACTCCAAACGGCAATCGTGAAATTATCCCTGGATCAACCAGATCTCTATGCATTTACAATATCGTACTCTAAATATTTTTAGATTTTGGGAAGAACTTATCCAGGCCTTTTTTTTTAAAGCTATTTAATGAACTGTGCCATTACCACAGATCTGCTGGAAAGACAGTTCCAACTTTTCACCCGTTTCACTCTACAAGAAAACCCTTCCCTAAAACCTGAAGATGAAACTTCTTTTCTTTCTTTTCTTTCTTTTCTTCCAAACCTTAAAGGATGTTCCACGTGTCCTCCGATATGACCTGTTAGTAACCCCAATGTCCCCAGATAGAGTCTCATTGTATGGGGCCGTTATATAATTTGTCTAAGGTGTTATCGATGTCCCCACGCAAAGTTTCTTCTCCAATGTAAACATAAACAGCCCTAACTTCTAAAGCTGCCTGCATAGTCACAGCCCCCGTCCTTCCCCCTTATTAATTTAGGGTTGCCCTTCTCTTGAACTGCCGATCAATTTTCCAATATGTTCCCTTTGTATATTAGGATTCCCAAACTGTACCCTTTCCAAATGAGGCCTTACCAGTGCCTTGTAAAGAGGGAAATAATATTTATTCCTCTTGATCTATTCCCCTTTTTATACAAGACAAACTGCTTGCTAGCTCTAGCCGTTGCTGCCTTACATGGTTTGCCTATAGCGGTAGTCTGGTTATTTGCTCATAACCCCCAAATCTTTTTTCCTTACGGGCACTTGCCACAGACAGTTTTTATGGTGTAGGTTGCACAGGGATTATTAAATCCCAAATGCATCACCTTACCATTTATACCCTTGAAATCTCATCTGCCATTCTACCTTCCCATATTTGATAATCTATCTAGGTCTGCCTGCGGCACTTGCACATCATTGGAAGTTGCCAAAGCTCTGTATAGTTTTATGTCATCAGCAAACCACAGAGAACCTTTAGCTCTCAATGCCCCCTTCTGAGTCATTAGAAACGATTAAACAGAGTGGCCCCACTACTAAGCGCCTGAGGCATCCGCTTCTAAATATATAGTAGCCACATAGTGTAGCTCCATTAACCACCACTCTCTGTTTGCGGTCCTTAAAACCATTCTCTAAGGGTCCAGGTAACAAAGTTTCTCAGGCCAACATGTCCTCAGTTTGATAAACAATTAGTCCCCCGCCTATGTGTCCAAGTATCAAAAGCTTTGTGCAACATCCAAAAGATACCGGTCCATCACATCCACTGCTTGTGCCTAGATCTAAACATTCTTACTCACGTCTAAAATCTTCATAAAAACCAATAAATTTGTCTGGCAGATCTATGTTCCTAAATCCATGCTGACCTACTACTAATAGATGAATCTCTGATACAAGTCAAGGATATAATCCCTTAACAAAGTTTCCATCACATTCCTACCCCATCTGATGTTTAGGCCTTACCGGTCTATAGTTTTACCATTCGTGTGAACGACTACCTTTTTTGATATTGCTTTTTTCCAATCCACGGCACATCCCCAACAGAAGTAATCTGAAAAGATGAGAAACATGGTCTAGATCAAAACGGTGACACTAAAGCTCTTTTAACATCCGAGCTCAATCCATCTGGGTCCTGGCGCTTTATTGATATAACTGGGTCCTAATTGTTTCGGTACCATAGCCTCTGATTTAGCCCAATGTGAATATCTTCATTTCGTTCCCTCATATTATGTACAATCCCTACTGTAAGGACATAGGAAGGATTCTCAACGTATAAACTGATGTTAGAACAAAACGGTTTGGCATTAGCCTTTGTCTGGCATCCTCTAACCACCGGGGGGGGATCAGCCCCATTATTTATGGTCCCACATTCTCATCCTCCTCTTTTTACCATTTATATACATTAACAAACTATTTGGGGTTTGGACTTGCTTTGTTTCGGGCCGTCCGGTATTTTCCATATTTCTGTTTATGTAGCTATTTTAATTGCTTTCTTGCACTACTTTATTAACAACAAAGCTTTGTGTACTCCCTGTAGCGGCCTGTGTTCTGTGCCTTCTGTTTTCGACGAATTTTAAAAGCCTTTATTCTTTTTTCCATTTCCCTTTTTTTTACCTGAGCAATTAGACCATGCAAGGAGTGGAACACCTCAATTGGTTTTTACCTTGGTTACCTAAAGGGTACAGCATTTAGCAATGTAATGGGGTGAATTAATAATTCCTTTAAAAGTGGGCCACTCTCTCTGTCATCTTTACAGAAAGCAGTTTCCCCCGGGATTCCCCCCCAGGGGTGCTATAATAACAGGAGTGATTCCGTTAACAGCATAAAAATTAGCTTTCCTAAAGTTTTTGTTAAGGCCATTGCACTTAGTTTGTTTTGCAACCCGTAGTGAGTATAAATGACACTGATAATCATAGGAGTCAGCTGATTCCACTAAGCTTACCCATTAGGAGACCCTCTCTCCAAAATGAGCTCAGGGTATATTAGATTCTCAGCCAAATCCAACAACGGCAATTCTGTCTAGTCGGACCTTCTACCATCTGTGAAGAAAGGATCTCATGCGAGGAATTAGACTTTATCCAACTTGTTGTGATGTGCTGGCCATGTTCCCTTACGTCCAATCTATGTCGGGTTATTGACACAGTCCCCGCATAAACCGGGAAAACATGCCCATGGACCAAAGCGCCTTCGCCAACGTGCATATGAAAATATATTTCCACCTCTTCCCCGGCATTTGGCGGGCGCTTATACATACTCCACCAAGTGGAATTTACCTACCTTCTTGCTTCTGTACGACAGTTCCAGGCCCTAATATTTCTGCCATAAATCCGTTTACCTCCCCCATACTATTCCACCATCTTTAAATTTGGCTTCCAAATTCCTGTTTAACATCCACACAGACTCCTCCCTCCTTTCTTATTCAACTCTGTCCATGTCTAAATAAGAGAGTATCCTTCTATTTAACTGTCATCGTGTGAATCATTGATCCCTATCTGCTATTCTAATTTACATCATACTTTCTTTGATAGCTCTTATTTCAAAGTTCACCATTTTTTTTTTTTGCCATCCAGACTTCATTAATAGCGGTTTGACGGCATACATTTTAAAGATTATCAAATTGAGTTTACTTCCATCATAGTCTGGACATGGCCTCCTTAATCTCGTCCTGATGCTCCCCTCTCCCCATCTCCTCCTCCGTTGTGTTAATAGCCCCTGATCCAAACTAACTTCTCTATCTACCCCTGTTGTATTCATGTATCCCTCCCCCCCCATACCTGTTTAAAATCTCCTCAACCCCCTAGCCATCGGTTCTCCCCCAAAACCACTTGCACCATCACCATGGCAGATTCAATCCGTCGTACTACTTAGCCTTTAGCCAACAGAACATCTAGCCCAGTGTCCTCGGTAACCAAAACCCCTCTCCTATCCGACCACCCTCTTAGACAGCATTTTACATCCTGAGCTCCCGTTGTCCTCCCACTTAGCCCTGGCTAAAGCGGTAAGTATTTCTGAAATCGACTACGCCTTGAGGCCTTGCTTTTTAACTTGCCCTAATTCTCGAGGGAATGGGCATTTTTAATTACCTCACCAGTCCACCCTAACTTGTCATATGGCACCACTGTGAGACCAAGACTGCTGGAGTCCACTAACACCCCCCCCACCAATAATCCTGTCTATCACTCCAACCACTGTCGAACCCTAGCCCAGGCAGACAACACATTTAGTTCGGGGTGGACATGGTATTTCTTGGGCGGACGCATAATTCCACTTCTACCCATCTAATAACTCCGCTACCACTACCACCCTGCCCTATCCTCCTACCCCCAGTTCTCCCTCCCTGTGTATGGGAGATGCCAGTCAACCTTGGTGGACTCCTATTTGTCCAAAAAAAAGCACATGAGCCATCACATATTTTTCAGGTGAAAGTTTGCATTATAATTTTTATATTAATCTTATGGTTTATTTTATATAAAGACACTAACATATATCATGTTGCTGGGAGAGTTTGAGATGCTAAACGAACCAAAATCACAAAGCACACTGACAACATAACCTGGCAAGTCTTGTGTATTCCTATGTCCCCTGACTGGTCTCAGAGCTGTAAGGGGACACATACTTACCTTCTCCGCCCTCTTGGGCCACTCCAAGTGGCGGCGCCCAGGCTCTCCCGTTTGCGCCGCCTCAGTGCGCCATGCACTTTACCTCACGAAGCGCGACGTTACGCCACTGACGCAAGTGACCTCACGGCAGTGCGCACAGTGGAGCTAAGATTCAAAAAGGGCCTGGACATCAAGTCGGGCCCCGAAATTGCATTGCTTTGTGTCTGAGCCGTGCTTGTTTATTGTTTCTGTGAATTAAAATCTACTTTGTTCCTCTCCTTTTCCCTCTTCCTGCTGTCTGGTGCTTGGTGTATCCTGTCCTGGATCTTTACAGCTTCCCTTCCTATTTTTCCCTTAAATTGGGAGAACCTGAACTTTGCCTCGCTCCAGTTTCCGGCATTTCGTTCCTCTGGCTCTCGTCCCGGGGTGTCGCCTTCCTCTTGGTCCCAAAAACTATAACGCCTGTCTTCCTACATGTAAACTTACCGGTAAGTTTTCGGGCCCTAGGACGCCAGCCCCGAATGAGCGGCCCTGAAAGTTTGGGAAAGAAAAATCCTTCAAGGCATTACCTGGCATGGATTCGTACAGACAGCCCAGCAGAAATATGGCCTTTAAGCTTGTGGGGAGGAAGGGGTCATTTTGACAAAAATTGTTCCCCTCAAACGGGAACTCTCAAGCCTAGCTTGCGGTAGGAAGCGTTACTCATCGGGTCGTGAAAATTCCTATTCACCCTGCGAGACCTCCTTTACCTTCAAAGTTGAAAAAAAACCAACCCACATGTCTGGAACTCCTAGGCATTCGCCTTGACTCAGGAGCTGCTGGCAACTTTATGGACCACAACCTTTGCCAACAACTGATGAAGTCCCCGGTGATTGCCATGTCCCAAAATCCTCTCCGTGGTATTTTTCCATTGAATCGACACACCTGCTCTCCTCTATGTTATTTCCATGACCACTCCTAACCGTATCCATGAATGTCGTCCCTTTCCATAAAGATGAAAATCTCATTTTTTTTATCAATTTGCCCCTCCACGCCCGGGCTTGTTTTCTTGGTCTCCCTTGGCGCTCAGCTTCATAAACCCTCACATAGACTGCACTAACTGTATTTAACTGGAGTCCTCCTTTCCAGAGGCAGAATGCATCATCTTCGTTCCGATATTCCTGTTGGGTTCCGTGACCTAGAATCTCTACCATTACAATATCAAGAATTTTGCAGGGACAGTCTTTTGTAAAAATCTGCTGAAACTCTCCTCACCTAATCGACGTATGACTGCCCTATTATATTATTCCCCCGGGAGAGGTCCTTTGCCGGATCCAACCCCTAGGACGTACCTATCCTCTTTCACCCCTCCGAACTAAATCCATGACCATGAATATATTACGTACAATTTTACAACGGTGGTTCATTGCTACCCTCCACTTCATCAACCTGCCGTACTGGATCTAATTTTGTGGCGAAGAAGGATGGGGGCCTTCGCGCGCTTGCATCGTTAACAGAATCCTCAACAAGATCACATTATAAACCGGGCAAACCCTCTCCCCCTGCTTGCTGAGTTATTTGATCATTAAAAAGACCTGCAATCTGTTTCCAACTAGCTTCGTTGGGCCGTATAATTTAATCGCATTCGCGGAGAATGAGTGAAACCAGAACTGGGGATTCAAAACACTCCTGATGGACATTATGATACCTTGTGGATGCCCTATGAGTCCTCTGTAATGGCCTCACGGACTGGGCTTTTCACAAGAAATTTTTAACACAACACTGTTCCTCGATCTCGGGTCGTGCTGTGTATGGTCTATTTATATGACTCGGTTAATATATTTCTGAAAATACTTAGCCTTCCCGTCCAGAAATCATGTAAAGAGTCCTATCTAATGTCTTTGTCTAAATCCCTTGTACAATACCAAAACCTTGAACAAGTGTATCATTGTGAAGTCCCAAAATTCCATTTCTTGTTACATAAGTTCTCAAGAATGGTTGTGGAGAGGACCCATGCAAGTGATTGCTGCCTAAAAGAATGCCTATACCCCACCTCTACCGAAAGGGGCTGTTCAAAGATTCATTGGCTATACCGGGCCAATTATTGATAGGGAAAGTGTTATCAGGGGGAGTCTCCGTCCCAAGTATAAAATCTCCTATTACCTCAAACAGAAAAGGGGGGAGTCATCTTATCAAAGGGTGGTATGAGACGCGAAGTCTCTGTGGAGCACGCACTGTCTTTGGAAGGCCTTCAATTCCTTAAAGGATTATTGTCACTTCTGCTCCTATAAACTATAACATGAACTACACGCCAATTGTCTTACCATTTTGTCTGTGAAGTAGAGTGCGATCCAAATATTGGGACTAGGGGCAGATATTAGCGAGCAAGACACGAGGTTCGGGATGGCAAAGCCTTGCACCCCTGTGCATACTTTTCTAAAAGAGTTCTCAGCCAGAACAAAAATATTGATACAATCGAAACTGTGAAACTCTGGTACAGCAGAACTATGCTGGGGCTTGAAATAATGGAGACACTGTGGAAAAGGTTCTACGCACCGGGGCTGTCACCGTTTACACTATGCGATGAAGAAATTCGTACAATAATCGTCGCCATCACTTAACAATCATAGCTGAATCCTCGCAAGTCCCGTGGGGCACTCTTCTTTTCTCGGGCTTCAGACTTTATCATCACCTTCGTCTGGTACTAGAAACAAGAAAGCGGGTGCCCTTTCTAGGAGTTATTCCTTTCCTCTGAAATAGGAGATTCTCGCTAACTATCTGAAAACCCATCTACTTCCAAATCAGGTCCATTTCCAGTCATCTGTCTACTCCGCTTGCCTCAGCTTCTCTCCAGTGGGCAATCCTCATGCACCGGTGCCGTACGTCCATGGTTTGATTATAACGTCCAGAACACAGACTTAACCATCCTCCACAGACCCAACAGCTCTAACATGCCGGTTATTCTGGAGTCCATAAAACCTTACAACTCCTTAAACCATCTGGTTTGGTGGGGCCGTCCAGTACTGAAAGCGGTCAAAGCCTTTGTTCAGCTGTGTAGGTTCTGTACTGACATCTGAAAGCGAGATCGCCAATCAGGCCGGGCGTCCCCCTGGACTTCTATACCCTTACTATTCCCTCACAACGCCCATGGAACTCATCTTGCATATGGACTTTATTGGTAACTTCCCCCACTAGAGGAAATATTGTCATTTGGGTAGTGATGGATGGATTTAGCAATTGTGAGCAAAAGAGCGAGGCGTTTGTTTTCCTCTCAAAAAACCAAAATATTCCCGCTTCTCCTGAACTGGGCTCACACTCTCCCACATTTTTTGTCTGTCATGTTTTACCTCGCGAGTATTCTCTAACCGAGTAACCCAAATGGTTGTGGTTGGCAGACCTTCTGGAGAGGCGGGGGCCCTCGTTCAAAATCCAGGGTAAGTTAAATCACAATTCAAAATGCTCCTCTTCCTATCGACCCCCAATCCAGATGGGTGCAGGCTGCAACACTTAATAGACGTCTTGAGGGCGCATTTTGGAATCCTTTGTTAGTCAAACGTTTCCCTGGCCAAAATAGACTGGGCGAGAACAATCTACCCTTGAGCAGAATTAAGGCCCATAATATAGTGTAATAGGTGCCCACCATATCCTCTACTGTAGGATCACCATTCTGGGGACTTGGTGTAAGTGGCCAACATCCCTTAGCCTCCCACAAGATTTTCTTCTTACTGATGTCACCAACAGCAATGACCATGCAGGCTCACCTGTCAAAGTGCTATCTGGAAGTGGCTAACCGGAAATCACATTAGAAAAGACCCGGTCCAAAATTGATACAGAAACTCATATCGCTGATAAGAACGGGAGACCGGTTCTCATCCTTAACTTCCCATCGGGGAATATCAAGTTTGGCTCTCTAACAAAGAAATATTAACCTTAACTCACATCTGCCCAAATTTGGCCTATAAATTATTGGTCCTTATTCCCATCAGAAATAATCAACCTACTTGACTAAAGCTTCCGTTATCCTCTGCCTCCTACAGATGAATATTCCTAATGTCTTATCATTGTCCTTACTTTAAACTTGTGATCTCTAACCAATTTGTCTTACGCAGGAGGTTTCCCGAGGGACCCTGGGGATAAACCGGAATATACTGATCGCACTGGGAAAACGAGCTTCTGTCCTGAAGGAAGTTTCGCGTGGGGGGGGGTCAGAAACGATGTGGAATTTACATGCTCTACATTAAGGTTTAGAAAAATTTACGGAGGAAAAATTCCATACAAAGGACTTTCCCGAAAGCCTGTCACGATGTCCCTGAGGCCCCTCCTGGGGAAGGGGGTACTGTTAGGACACATACTTACTGTTCCGGTCCCATCCAAGATGGGCGAATCGTCCAGCAGGCTCGGGCTGGCCACTAACTCCTGATCACGTCGAATCAAAAAAAAAAAAGGGGTGGGCGACTGGGTGACAAACCGGAAAAAAAGGGGAAAGGACCGAGCTGTAAACTCAATGTGTCGACAGCGAAGATGGAATCAAAAGTGAAGACCTGAGGAACATACAGCGTGAAGGGGGGAAAAGCGGCCCTAAAATATCGGTGGCTATTGGTGTCTTAGCTTGTTCAATGGTATTGGATTTCTTGGATTTCATACTATGTTCTCCTGTTCCTGCTTCCTGCTGATCTGATAGCTTGGGATCCTAGATGGCTGGATCAATTACGAGTCTTCCTAATAAATTTTTCCCTTATATGGGAACCTGAACTTTGGCGCTCTCTCCATTATTTGCAGCATTCGTGATCCTGTGTCTTGCCGTCCTGGTTGTGTCGCCCTGTCCTCTTGTTCCCGGGGGAGCTTCGCCTTATCTTCCTACAGGTAAAAGCCTTTTACAAGAGCTGTGTCATAAAAAAAGGTACTGCAGCGTAGCCTTCAAAAAGGATAAAATATAAGTAAATTAGGACAACCAATTTTGCGTAAAATCTGACATCTAATTCCTATGGAGGCATAGATTACGAGCGTCTCTACTGAACGCAGCAGAATAAATAAAAACAGAAACAATGCGTTAAAGGGTCGCACAAAGGGAGTTGGGGGTTGAAAAGTAGTACGCTCTTGGGACATAACGACGTGGTGGTGGTGGTAAGAAGGTCAACACATTCCGCATTACTGCAATCCTGAGCACACTGTAAAGTCAGATTTACTCCCTTTTTTGCTGGTTTATTATATTGTTTCCTCATTGTTGTAAGCCTATTCCCACAGATCATAGGTAAAGGTAGGTCAAGCTACAGAATCTAAAGCCCAGAAAACGCCACATTGTATAAAATTTTAACATCAAACACTAATGTAGGACAGTGACATGAATAAATAAAGGACATGGGGGATCTTAATAACAGAAAACAAAAACAATCCATTAATTAGAAGTCGGCCCCCTGGCTGAGTGTCGATTTTTGGGTAGTCAATAATGAAAAGGGGAAAAGGGGGGAAGAAGGGAAGGACTTGCGGCCAAATCACGGAAGAGCTAATTCTCTATGTCGTTTGGGCTCCACTTCAATATACACATATGAACATGTAGAATAGGGCGAGCTATTCTCTTCAGCTTGGCAAAAAAGGATCTTCTTGCACTTGCTGTGTGTTGACAATATGTTTTTGCATTTCAAAACTAAAGGTTATGAAACTGTGTTATAATTCTAAATAAAGGACTTTTTTTGTCAAATAGTATTCAGTGGCTCGAGCAACAAACTGCTGGCAACTGAAAAAAAAAAACCCTTAGTTAACAAGGTGCTTCATGCAATTAGGGCCGACATCAGTTTACAACAGATGTCCTTGTCAGAATCTATATTGAAGGAATGGGTAGGACATGCCTTGGAATAAGAATTGCAAAGTCTGTGGAGGTTATAAGCAAAAGCTGCAGTCTCACAAATTTGTGATACAGTGATGGGTTTTTGGACTACCAGCTACAAAGTCTTAATGATACACTTTGTTGTGGTAGTGTTCTTAAAGTTCGCTATATGATTTGATGACAATATTAATGTTAATAAAATCCTTTTTGAAAAAATGGCTTAAACAAAACATAATAAATCTACAGATGATCAGGGAGACCATATTATGAAAACTTAGAAAGACTGTTCCTTCTACTCTTAGTAAAGAAGACAACAAATCGTGAAAAGCGTGAAAAGGTTGTAATAAAAAATATGTAATATAATTGTTGTCGCCTTTCAACGAGAATGGGTCATTTAAGGTAACAAGCAGCATAAGAAACACATGGTGGGGGAAATTCTGGAGAACATAAAAACAAAGTCTGATTCTATCCTGTTATTACCTAAATGGTGGGTATTTAGTAAAATAACGTTGTAGATTTTGTATCGGAAGAAATCCTTTAGTTGTAATTGAACTGCAGGCGGTGCAAAGCTGTCTGAAAACAATATAACTTAACCCACACAACATTCGAGGTAACAAATGAAAAACAATCCTGATAAGCATGTCTGGAGCCAATCTTTTTAATTAAGCATCACACAATTTAATCGATATCAGAAAAATTAAACCACGATGCAGGAATTTTGTGAGATGTCTGCGTCTGATGCTTTGAAGATTTGTAATTGATAGCTGGAATTTGGGTCACAAAAAAAGACATTGGGTGTAACAAGATCATTTAAAATAGGAGAGTGTTTTATATACCACGCTTATATTTTAATACGATACATAATGAGGGGCCGTAAGGGGAACGTTGCATTAAGGGAAAAATGATCGTAAGGGGGGGAAAAAAAGAAAAAAAACTTTGCGTAATAGAAAATCAACTTGTGACTCAGATGCCAACCCCCTTCCTTTTGTTTGGAGATGACAGTCAGTTATTTAAGGGAATATTAAGTGAAGCACGCCAGCGCTCTATTTGGGGGACAGAAACTATCCGCAAAGTTTTTCAAAAAAAAAATGATATGCCAATTTAAAACTAATGGAAACATATATTCATCAAGAAAACCAATAGTCCTCCTCAATTATAAATCTATATAGTTGATTCGTGGACCTATTTGTTTCCTTTCCTCTCTGTTCTTTTCCTTGCTGTAACCTTGATTTGGATCTTGACAGTTGAAAATCAGGCATCGTCTTAATATCAAAGGGGAAGGTTCAGATCACACTTAAAAAGGAAGTGTAGTCAGTACAGAAAATGAAACAAAACACAAGTCTTAATGTAGATGTAGAGTGTTAACATAAGCTACCTGTTCATTGTACAACTCGATAACAATTTTCTGTCTATAGAAGACAACACTAAGTATTACGTACACTAAAAGGAAAAAGGAAAGAGAAACTTTGTTAGCAATTTCTAAGTTCATTGGTTTATATTACTAAAATCACGTGTACATACATGCATTGTTACCCTAACCCATTATTTTATGTAAGTTGAATGTAATGACAATGCTTGCAACAGATTTTTTTCTTAAAGCTTATACGGCGTGTGTTTAATTTAATCGCCAAAAATATCACAAAATTCTAGGATAATACCGAAAATACTAACATTAAGTAGTATTCACAATTCCGAGGGTAACCGACCACGCTATATTCGAGGGTATGTGCAAATTCGAGTGGATTACGCAGAAGGGGGAACTACTATAAAAATTTTGAGGGTTATTCAAATTCGAGGGTTAAGACCGAAAAACAATCTATAGGAAAAGGGGAAATTCGAGGTTAATCGAAAGGGGATCAAATTCTAACACTCTGACGGTTATTGGCCATTTCAAGTGTTACACCAAACGCTTCATTCTAAAGGGTTGCATTCACAGATCGACCCTCACAACTTTTGAGATAACCCTCAAATGTCGACGTGTTTGGTTACCCTCGAATTTTGCAATAACCCTCGATATAGCATTTTCTGTAACCTTAGTAATTTGTGATAACTCTTGATTGTACGATAATCCCCGAATGTAGCTTCCAATAACCAGTGAATTCGTGAAACCCTAGTGTTATGGAGAGCTTAAAGTTGTGGGTTATTGATTAAAAAATTTGAGAATCCTCGGAATTGTAAAAATGATCGAAATACGCCCGCAAGTTCATCGTTCAGAAAGCCTAAATAGTTCAAGTTCGTCCGAACTCCAGAAAGTTGTGGCCCTCGAACTCATGTTCAAATTCCTAGTCCATCCCTACTACATCCTTATAAATGAATGCTGACTACATGTAACACATTCTACACATTTTTACTGGTGTGCATTCTCTGTAAGACACAACCTTTGTCAGGAATTAGGGTAATTTTACACATTGGTATTTCCCGCCTCTTTGGGGAACAGTCATATTTATTGTATTTACCAGTGGAAGTACCTAGCGGTAACTTACTTACCATCAGAATTTCCTTTCCCGACTGCAGTATTTCCCGCTGGAATTAAGATTTGCGTAATGAATCAAGTACTAAAAGCTATGCACCTTGGTAACTGTATAAGGGTGCATCACATTTCCAATAGAACCATAGTTAAATAATACAATAGTTCTGTGTTTATTACAAAATGTATAGTTTTACAGGCTTGGGAATTCGGCACAAAATTTCAAAGATATTAACAGGACTGAAAATATCACTGAGCATTTGTTAGTCCTTTTTCTGTTCATATGTAATTACGGGTGGTCAGATCATCATTTATTCCTTTAGCTGAGATACAGTAAGTTTCCATCTTGATGACTTTTTCTGGCACCAAATGGGGCAGCAGAGATCTTCTAAACCAATTAAATCAGTTTCTGGTAATCATATGATATTTGGTAAATAGTTTAATGACTTAATGGCATTCTACACTATAAAAACTGTTTTATATCTGAATACTGAGATTATTTTGAGCTTGCTCTAAAAAAAGACTTAGAGACTAACTTTTCTTCCTATCTGGATTTTATTATAAGTATTAAATCTTTGTTTTCATATTATTCATATTATCTAATGGAAGAGATTTATCAAGGCTACAGAGCCCTGGGTGAATCTTACCCTTAGCGTATGTGTCCGCTCACCGTGCAGCCGCTGCAAGCTAGGGTTTAAAGTCATGCTAACCAATCTTAAATCAAGTTAGTGCAAACTTTAAGCCCTTACGAGAGCACTGCACCCACCAAGCAGAAAGTAAATAGCCTGCGTGTTCCTTGGCAATCATCAATGATCCCTTTTCCCTATTTAATTTCATTTGTGACCATGATTCCATACATTTGAACATATTACACATGGGCCAGAACTAAACCCCATGAAGAAAATTACACATTACCTGAATTATGAATTTTGGGTCTTTTTTGTTTTGGGGTGGGGGGTTTGGGAGACTCAATATATTATCAGTAGAGATGATCGAAACCATTCACACATTTTTCTAAAATCTAAAATCCGAAAACGGACCTTTGGAGAAAAAAAACAGAACGTTCTGATCGGATTTAATGTAGAATAGCACAGTAATTAGGGTAATATTGACAACAGTACCTCAGAAATCGTCCTGTGAAATTTACAATAACCAAAACTATTAAACTGAACTTCCTTTATATGGAAGATGCCAGCTATTTTTGAGTTTCTGGAGGCTATCTTTTGAGGCTTACCAAAAGTAAGCCTTGATACCCCTTTAAAGAAGTGCCATAATTTTCAAGGTTACCAAAAATATCGATCCAAAGTTTCCGTCAGAACTTCAGACCCAGTTGAAGCAGACCTGAACTTCACCTCTAAATTGTCGGTACTAGGCACATATGAATTATAAATATTCGGCCTGGACAACCTCACACGATCACAGTTACAACACGGGCCAAACAGGAGCAATCCCTGTGAGTTTGAGAGTTTATTGTAGCAGTTTAAAGAACACAGTCTGGACTTTAATGTTTATCACTAAAAATACTGACTAAATGCGCTCAATCACAAATTAATTTTTCTGTGGTTTAATGCTTCCCACCATAATTCAGTTTATACAGTTTTGTGAAAGGACGATTTCAGTTTGTGCTGCTCTACCAGGCTTTTTTTTTTTTTTTTTTTACTGCTTCGTTCTCCAAATAACAATGCCTCTCCAAGTATATAGTCAGTGTTTTGTGTAACTTATTGCAATCATTAAACTAGTTTGGATTGTCCTAATTCTAATGTTTCAGCAGTTTATGAAATGTATCTCATGCACGGCTGACTACAACGCTTCCTCCTCTATCGTTGGTTTACGCCACAGAGGGTACAATTTTTACTTTCCCTGTTCCATCAACTAAACTCTCTTTTGCAACAAGCTGCAGCTGTGGCGAGATTAAAAAAATCATCTAAATTCTCCTCTGCACTTTCTTTTGTAAGCAGCTCTCTAATGGTAATGTAGAAATTAGCAGCGCAAACTTCATGGGTTAACCCCTAATATATTTTTTATGTTAATTCCCTTTTATTTTTGCATAGTTCGCAACTAGTTTAATACTGACTTTAGTACATAACACAACAATCGGATTTTTTCTATCCTCGTGCAGATCTAGGCAAACATTTTTTTTTTCATAACCCCATTCGGTAATTGTGAAGGACACCGTTTAACATAATGAGTTGGGTGCGTTATTGATTGCAATTGCAGAAAATAACATGGATGAAAATGAAACAAAACGAACCAAAGAAACAACACTTAGATCTATATATTCCAAAAATACTAGGATAACCATCTCTATCATGTCAACATTGGTATATTTGGGATGTTGTCATTGGCTAACTGCAGGGGCCCAGGCCCCTGACAAACCCCCCTCCCTAGCCAGGACCTGCCACCTGTTTTTAAACAGCTGATCGTAGCGTATGAAGTAAAAATCCGGAAAACTTGGAACCGAACTTCCGGTTTGGGTCGGTGTTTTAAACAGCGATCGCACGTATTTTCTTGATACCTGTGATCACTGTTTAAACAGCTTATTGCAGATTTTTTGCACTCTATTATCTCTTGTTCTCCCCGCAGGTGGTAGGTATGCCACTGGATGTTTGTTCACAGACATGCTTAAAACTAGTTAAGATTTATTGTAACCTGTTTAAAAACACACATGGCAACATGACCAAAGACATACATGTATATATTTACAGTAGTGGGAAGCATCTTTGCATTTGGTGTATGATACATCAAGCTTGTACATCTAATTTTCTCCATGTATTTTATTTTCTTATCCTTAAACATATACATGGATAACAATGTTTTTAATATGATAGATAGATAGATAGATAGATAGATAGATAGATAGATAGATAGATAGATAGAGAGAGATAGATAGACAAATAGATAGAATAATTATAATTTAAAAAAACATGCAGCTGACATAAAAACTGGTTTAACTGTTTTGTTTTAAAATGGTTTAGCATTCTAAAAAGCTGAGTTTTCCCTTTTTGTTTGCACACAATTAACCCTTAAGGGTAAATGCGAATGTCATTCTTATCATTCTCATTATTAAATGAGCTGCAGTTCTGAAATATATGCCATGGAAGGGGGGGTGTGTGCATAGAAAACATATATAAAATAGAAATGTGCCTGTAGCAAGCGGGGGGGGTTAAATGCAAATAAAAAACTAATTTTCATATGTTTCAAATAATATATTTTGTTATCCATACAGAATGGGTAACTATATAGT
>JAACNH010004561.1:0-23573 GCA_019447015.1 Hymenochirus boettgeri | reverse complement strand
ACTGTATTGGGGGCTTACTGTATATGGACACTCTGTATTGGCGGCTTACTGTATATGGACACTGTATTGGGGCTTACTGTATATGGACATTGTATCATTGGGGGCTCATACTGTATATGAAATTGTATGAGGCTTACTGTATATGAAAACGGTATTGGGGATGCTGTATATGGACACTCTGTATTGGGGGATTACTATATATGGGTACTGTATTGGGGGATTACTGTATGATCACTGTTTTAGGGGATTACTATATATTAGCATTCTGTATTGGGGGATTACTGTATACTGTATGGACAGAGTACTGTATGTGGACAATGTATTGGGGGATTACTGTATATTAGAACTCTGTATTGGGGGCTTAGTGTATATAAATACTGTATTGGGGATTGCTGTATATGGACACTATTTGGGGGACCTGTATTTGGCTGTTTTGGGGGTGTTACATTATATGGACAATATTGGGGGATTACTGTATGTTGACGCTGTATTGGGGGATTACTGTATATGACACTGTATTGGGGAGGTTACTGTATATGGACACTATTGGGGGATTACTGTATATGGCACTCCTTGTTGGGGGCTTACTGCATATGGACACTGTATTGGGGATTACTGTATACTGTATGGGAGGTTACTGTATATGGACACTCTGTATTGGGGGGATTACTGTATATGGACAGTGTATTGGGGATTACTGTATATGGACACATCTGTATTGGGGGATTACTATATTGACACTGTGTTGGAGGATTACTGTATATGGACACTGTGTTGGGGAATTACTGTATATAGACACTCTACTGTATTGGAGAGGCCTTCTGTATATGAACACTGTATTGTGGGTTACTGGATATGAACTTCTGTATTGGGGGTACTGTAAATGAACACTGTATTTGGGGCATACAGTATATGGACACTGTATTGGGGGCTTACTGTAAATGGACAACCTTATTGGGGGCTTACTGTATATGTAACTAATGGGGGATTGCTGTATGGACATGGACACTATTGTGGGGATTACTGTATACAGACACTGTATTGGGTTATTACGTATATGGATGGAGTATTGTAATTAACACTCTATGTGGGGCACTTACTGTATATTATCACTGTGTGGTGCAACACTTACAGTATATTAACACTATGGGGAATATTTACTGCATATTAACACTCTCTTTGTGGAGACACTTACTGTATATCAACACTCTATATTTTACACACAAAAGGTTTCGGGCAGATACGTGGTCCTTTCTCACATGTTGTGTGTAAATAAAATACTTTAAAGGGCATGTCCACCATAAAAATAGGGGTGGGCAGGGGGCATCCATCATATGGCAAAGGATTCATGCTAGGTGCAATGGCTGCAGAGGATAGATCCGGGTGGTGGCAGGGGGGCTACCCTGCACTTGCCACTGTCCTTTCGGAGGACTGGGAGGAGGCGAAAACCTTTTAGATA
Organism: Hymenochirus boettgeri; assembly: GCA_019447015.1. Lineage (NCBI taxonomy): Eukaryota > Metazoa > Chordata > Amphibia > Anura > Pipidae > Hymenochirus > Hymenochirus boettgeri. Next base: position 22,114 of record JAACNH010004561.1, on the reverse strand, counting down.
GGAGGACAGCTACTACTCTTCAGTTTCCTAGTCTTTGGCCAAGCACTGCAGGGCAACCATAAGGAGCAGAGATGTAAGATAAGGATTTTTTTAGAATACACAGCAGGGCCAGAATTGGGTTAAATTTTGTTTGGGGGGTGGACATGCCCTTTAAGCAATTTCTTTTTGAGTTGCGTTAAGTCCTTTGGGTACCCTCACCCCTTTACTCTCTACCATGTTACTACATGTTCTGGGGCAGAACTTTTGAGGATTACACCCAAGGCAGCCACCTGCAGAATAATCAGACTTATCTCTCTACTCTGTGTGTGGGGACACTTAATATGTTTTAACACTCTCTATGTGGGGCATTTACTGTATATTAACATGCTCTATGTGGGGCACTTACTGTATATTAACACTCTGAGTGTGGAGGGGCACATACTGTGTGCTTACACTTACTGTATATTAACCGCCACCCACGTAATGAACAGTGGAAGTTGTTTACTGGGGGAGCACCGGAGGATGGGGTGTTGCACAGTCGTGGGTTTGCCATTCTTTTAAGAATCAGGGGTTTGATATCTTATATACTAAGAGAAAGTTGACAATGCCCAGACCCACTGCGCGCACACACCAGAACTGCCCACACGCGCACACGCAGGTAGTTTTGAACAGATCATTAAAACCCTTCTATTACCATAAACGCGCTGCAGAAGGGAGATGTGCGCCACAGGGGGTTGTCGATTCTATCAAAGGGGTTTACTGATTAAACCTAAAGGATTGCCCGTAATGAATACCATTAGGATTTCTTGTGGTTTCCACTAAACAGTTGCAGAGGTTGAATTAGAACATGTCAGTCCAGTAATATTAGCTACATGATGTCTGTCTAACAGTTGATCCAAAGAAAAGGAAAAAAAAAAATCCAATCTGAAATGGGAAAAAATTGCTTCCGGTCAATCGAAAAATTCCCTGTATCAACAACAACTGTAATAAAGGGAAAGTTCAGACATTTCTGAACAATCCCGAGGCCAAGGTGAATGTTCGTTGGCCAAGGGAGTGCTGGGAAATGCGCTACACGCACAACAGATAAAGGGCTGATACCGACGGTTTTCGGCCCTTTATCGTAGCATGTGTACCCACCTTCAATGATACATACTAGCACGTGGTCATAGGTCAGTAATGTGCAATCTGTAAATCGCAGTACATGCTTGCTATATTGTTGTTAATATAAGAAAATTCCTTCTTTTATAAAAAGCAGACATAAATTTTACAAAGCCAAAAAAGTGCTGTATATTTTTAAACTATGATCCATACAGTGTTTTAGTATTCCCCTTTATTCCTACATACAGTATAAACGTGTAATAGATAACGGAACTGGAATCCCATGTTATTAAATAATTATATTTAAAGATGAGCTTTAAACATCATATAAACATCAGCAGATTGCCACACAATGGGTATTTTATACAGTAATAACAATGGCTGTCTATAACAATTTTGGAACTGCCAACATGAGTATACTAATAAAACAAAGGGAAGAACACTGGCAAAACCCGACTTTTATTGCTGGATTAATGGGTTCTCTGCCAATGGATCTGTGAAACCACAGTCTGTGAGACCAGCATATATCCTAGTTTGCATGGCAAGCTGGCAAATGTACAGTTTCACTAACTCTTTTCTTCCTCAGCTAGAATAATTCGAAGATAGTATTAAAATCAAATGCATAGATAAAAAAAATTTTCTTGAAAATGTAATATGACCAGCATTGCATCCTCTAATATGGGACCCTGAATCAACATCTGCTGTTTGTAGCATATTGGCTTCAAGAGAAAAAAATGCAGATTGCACATCCATTCCTTTGGATATTTTTAACTGAATGCTTAGGCTTAGAGACCTGGCAGTAAAGGGAGACATTGTACCATGTACTATATACCGATTCAGATAAGATCTCAGAGGACAGAATGATATATAAGGTTCTCTCTCAAACAAAAGCATAGAACACAAGGGGGTTATTACCATGTCTCCAAGTACTAAAAAGGAAAGGAAACTAAAATAGCTAAGCAAGAAGCAGAAAAAAGGGGACACCCTCAAACAATATAAGTACAATGATATAAAGATGAAACACAATGTTTAAATATCAATCAGGCTGGCAAATCTAGAGAGAGCTGGTCCTGTTTCTATAACATTTGAAAGTTTGCTATTCTTACACATCTGGAGATAAGATATGTACAGTCACTTATATCTTCTAAAATTATACTGAGTGTATTATAAAAACTAAAATACCTTGTAATATGCTCACACTGTTACAGAATATGATTTCTACATTCTTATTGGATAATATTCCACAAGGGTATTTCTTGCAGTGAACTAGCCAATCACAACACTGGTCTGATCAATAAAGTCACTACGGTAATTATCTTTGGTTACACATTTTATTATAGTTTAATAGGCAGCTAATTTTCTTCTTCAACCTGTTCACAATTATAGATGATTTTAACAAATGTGCTGATTAGATATTTAAAAACACCACTAACCAACATGCTTATAAAGTACAAGTACCATACAAGTACGCAAATAGATACAGAAAGAAAATTTTATTAGCAGTTAATGTAATTTTCCTATAAAATACCTCCTTTGAACTTGGTGTGAGTGTATACTGTATGTGAGTTAATCTTCATACACCAGGACACCAATGATTGACTGATGTGTTCCACATTATGAGTAAACTTTCACTATATAATTAAAGGCCATTTAATAGTTAATCAAGGGCCATATTATAAAAGGCCGATATTAGTGGCGTTAAATTACCGCCGCACATCGCTGCGGAAAAAATACAGCATCGCCATATTTATAATGGCAGCGGCATCGCTGCTAAATGTTTTACGGTCCTCGATGTGTGGTGGTAATTTGAACTATCTTCCGGCGATACTGCAGTTAGTGCAATGCGCAAAGTACAATACCACCGCAAATCCCGAAACGGAGCAGGATCTGGGAGGGAGCGGGAAAGGATTGCCAGTCCTCTATGGACCGCACGCTCAGTTGTGGCTAATTGTCGGACGTGGCTGCTTTTTACAAAGATTACAGCATGTGTAACTAGCTTTAATCTAAAGATTAGATCGGATTGGAGTAATTGTTCTACACTATCATCTCAATATTCAGATGTCAGGGAAAAAAAGAGCTACACTGGATCAGTAGGAAATGCACCAAACTGCAGTGCAAAGTGGCTACCAGAGCACAATTTTCCACAGAGGGAACATATGCGACATTTGCTGTATATTGTTTAATCACTAGGCAATGTTACATTTCACAATTTAAGAATTCATCAGTTTTCCTCTAATGCCTGGAATGGTTCCAGAAACATGGAGTCAAGGATGATTGGAAACCCAGCATGGATAGAATTAATCTAAATCCTGAGAGGATTCAAAGTTGTATTCCACCTGCCCCTGTAATTTACTCCCATAAGTCTCTATTGTGTTTACTAGGCTCTCCAGTGTCTAGTGCCAGGCAAATACTAATAGCGTTTAAAAACGGTTATTATGTTAACTGTTTCACACTTTCTTATTTATAATAAAACCATTATTATATTATTTATCATAATCCGGGTTATGGTGTAGATTAGAACTATAACAATACACTACAACAGTACATATTCAATACATATTGAGATCAACTACTGTATCAATACATATGAGATCAAATACTGTATCCCAGCATTCCTAGGCTTCCCTCTGTAGTTGAGGAATGCTGGGAGTTGTAGTTTTCAAACATCTGGAGAGCCGTAGTTGAGGATCACTGAGTCTTAAACCAAATGATTGAAGTCCCTAGTAGCTTCTGTTGTATTGTAACATAAGGAAATACTTACAGCTACGGCCTCTAGGATTTGCTTGACAGCATCGGCAGCATCCTTCACTATAATATCCCTTTTCTACAATCCTGTAGAAAAACCAAGGTGGCTTTAGTTATACTTTTCCTTCTTTTTCCTACTTTTACAATTACATATTTTACACAAAGCAACTACATGATCATATTATACATTAATGCAACATGACCACATATGTATGTGTATAGTACCAGTGTGACTGTCTCTGTGAACAAACTGTAGTTTTACCATTGTTTGCGCTATTTATTTATATAACAGGTGACACATTCACAAGTGTCAATGGACAGATACCGGTAACCAAATACCTGTAAAGTGATATAGATGCACGAGAGAAGGGATGATCAGTGGTAATGGTAATGACTTAGGGAATCCTGGGTTTAATGCTTGAGCTTTCTGTGACCTTGGACAAGGTCCCTTATCAAAATATCTGTACATGGCAAAATCTGTAGATAAGGTCTGAAAACATTGTCTTAAGGTTCGTACAAACGTGCGATCACGGGTGCCAACCCGCCACGCATGCTGTGTACCAACTGCAGTTTCAGACAATAATCAGCCCGTTTATGGCCACTTTATCGGGTGAAATGGCCGTTCGTTCAGAGATCGTTACCCGATCCGCCGGGCGGATTTCTGAACGAGTGGCAATTTCGGCCGATAAAGTGCCCATACGGCCATAGGGCGATCATAGGTCAAAATGGCCATTCGTACACTTAGGGGCATATTTATAAAAGAGCGAAAAGTGCGAAATGTTTTCGCATTCGCTTTTCGCATGGGTTTTCGCCCAAAAAGACAGTTAACACTATTTATAAAGGTAGGAGCTTAACGAATAGCGAAACCGTTTCCGCGAGCTATCGCTAAACCCTTTTCGCCTTACTTCGCAATGGTAATTTTAGCGAAAAAAAGGAGCAAAAAGGCATAACGCGATTTATAAAAGAGCGAAAGGTGGTTTTTGCGATAAAAGAGCGAAAGATTAGCGCGACCCTGAAGGTGGTGAAAAGTCATTGTTTGAGCGAAAAGGCATTCTAATGGGTAATATGCCTTGAAAAAGGAAAGCGCATTAGAGGGCGATCGCGCATTAGAGTGTAATATGCCTTGGAAAAGCGACATTAGAAAGCGATCGCGCATTAGAGTGTAAATGCCTTGGAAAAGCGAAACGCGCATTAGAAAGGCGAACGCACATTAGAAAGGCGAACGCGCATTAGAAAGGCGGAACGCACATTATAATGGAATATGCCTTGGAAAAGCGAAAGGCATTAGAAAGGCGAATGTGCAGTGCAAAAGAAAATGTATTCCAATTGAGAAATTCAAGAAGATATGACTAAATAAGACATGGCTGACTTCTTGGTAAATGTGAGGTGGCCATTTTGAACTTGACATCATTTTCTAGTGGGCTTTTCTGGTTTGAATGGTTTTCACAATGCAGTCTCTTAGATGCGTTTAACTTTTCGCTTTTTATCGCGCCCGTTCGCTTTTTTCAGCTTCAGCGCGAAGGTGTGTTTTTTTCGCTTTTTATAAATAAGGCGAAACGAAGCCCCAAATGGCGCTATTTTCGCTGCGATTTGCTGCGCTAATTATTTGGCGAAAAAGACAATCCTTATAAAATATGCCCCCTTAGTGTGTCGTGGGTTGGCACAGTGTTATGAACCTTTAGTATCAATATTTTAAGATCTGGAAAAATAGCAAACATCATGTAATACAACTTAGTTAAAAATAATTCTTGAAATAAATGTTTTATGTAGTATGTATAGTTTATTTATAAAGCGCCACTTGGGGACACCACATGTACAACAACAAATTACAATAAAGTCATACAAGGGAACAGATACATAAAGTTCAGTACATAAATATAAAATTATATAAATAGAAGTGCTAGAACCTTGCCACAAGAGGTAAGATGGTCCCTGCCCGGTAGAGCTTACAATCTAGTTATATATGTCAAACAGACTGCCAAAAAATAGTGTTCTTCTAAAATGAAGAATTGTGTACTGTATAAAATAACATAACCTTAGAAACAAGATATCAGAAGTCACCTTGCCATTCTATGGCACCATTAACTGTTGCCCTTGACCCTGGTGTATTAAGTGGACATGCATCTCTTAGGGGATTTCTACATTTCACAGCATGGGCACATATCCACTGTATCTAAGTAAGTATTGCTAACAGTAGAGAAGAGAGAGAAACTCTAACTGTAGAAGGTTTAGAGGTTACTGATCCCTGAGGGAAGTTCAGAAAGAAATCTTAGGAATGATGGGAGGAATTTACATTTATCCCTTTCAGTTTGTTAACGGCCCCTGTTGGCCTTCCTTTTTAGTATAAATACTACATACTACAAAACAGATCACTGCCATTCATTTAATCAATTTAATACTCGGAAAATTGCTTATCATCCTGAACACTAACGTCACCACCTAGAATGTAAAATTCAGAATCGCTCTGGTCAATGGGGTGGGCAGTTATGGCAATCAAGCACTTTAATCTTACATGTGGCTATGTAACTACGGTAAAGGAATGGAGAAATACATTACTAGGCACATGCTAATTTTAACATTTTTATAAAAGAAAAAAATACTAGAAAAGAAATAATGCCATTAAGTACTCATGTCTGTAGGTACTAAAAATCTTAACGGACACAGGAAAAAATGTTAAAAGGTACTAACAGGGGGTAGAAGGATCCACTTTAAGATTCCAAATATCCACACTATGGAACACTTTGGAAGACTATTGTGGAATGGAATGTATGTGATAAATATTATCTTTAGCAACAATGCACCAGACCCTATATAAGTGATTCACATGAGTGGCAGTTATATATATATGTGTGTGTGTGTGTTAAAACTGACTGTACGTACATATGCCTTCATGTAATATTATTTAATTCTTTGTTTTTGACTGTGAAAAACACCATAGCCATTGTGACATTTTTATGAAAAATGGAAATGCCAAACTACATTGTTAGTTAATTTAATTTGCAAAACAAATTCTATATTAACAGGAGAATATTATACCTTTTAGTCACATTACAGAAGGTAATTTGCTTCTAGGGAGGATAAATCAAATGTTGTCACTATTTACTGTGAAAACCAATGGGCAAACTGCTATTTATCTGGTAACTTAATTTGATTCTATATTGGACACACTTGTCTCACTTTAGTGGCAATGAATGTTCATCGCTTGAAAATTCCGTTTAACGACAAAATCCAGGTTTATTCTTCCTGCATTCTGTAAACAATTATTGAAATAAACATTGGCTTACAGTACCTTATGCTACTTTCTCTAAAAAAAAATGCTGCTGCGACCAACAGTCATTCGTCCTGGCCAGCCGGATGGCATATTCCTGCTGACATGAAAAAGTTTACATTGTGGGTAAAAGTGATTTGTGTAAATGTTGCACAATGGCTGTCCCATATTTATCTTCCCTATTTATTAAATGTAAAATATAACAAAATCATAAGTCATCAAGGTGTTACATAGCCATATTACCCCAAAAGGAATGGTTCAGACTCTGGGTTGACCTTATAATAGACATGAACAACCTCGATTATACTATAAGAAATGGTGGTGCTAGGATATCATCGGTTATATTTCATACTAAGATATGCCCCCTGCATTAAATGATTAACTGAAACCGTATAGGATAGAAAAAATAATCAAGCTTAATTCAAATGATAAGGATAGTAGAGGTCACATTGGCCTGAGGCCTCATGGATTTATACTGTAACTTCTAATATCTTATGGTATTCTCTATATTTTATTATACTTAAAATCCATTTTTTGTGAAGGTTTAGCAATTTTAAAATTCTGATGAATAAAATGTTTAGGGTGAGTTTGCATTTATTTTTTGTATATGGTGGTGTTAGTTGTTGTATTTGTAGCACATCTGTCACAGTAAGGGTGAGGCCACACTGCAACGCACAGGAATCGTGCACCAAATCGCGAGCGTTATCAAACGGATGTGTGCACGATTCTTGTGTGTTTCACGTTCGCGTTTTGCGCATGCATTTTCGCCTTTTTGTGTTATGGAAACGCATGCGTAACGCACCAAAAATGGTGAACGCATGCGTTGCAAAAACGCGAACGGACGCACAATCGCATGCGCATCGGAAATCGTGGGAATTTTCGCGTTCTCGCGATTTCCATTTAGTGAAAAACGCGTGCGCAAAAGCAAAACGCGTGCGCAAGCGTGCGAAAAAACGCGCTAGTGTGGCCTAGCCCTTAGACCAAAGCAGGGTGTGTTTGTGCTGCTGGACAAAGACCACATACTGGAGGGTGAAAGTATCTAACTTCTCTACTTACCTGAAAATTATGGAATAGATACATATTTAAAAAAAAAAAAGCTGATCAGGAACACTTGAATCCTAAATTGGATTTGTTTTTTACTATGTAGCATTTTCTTTTGCAGCTCTAACATATATGTAGTGCTTATAATATCATCTTTCTATGGAGGGCAGCATAAGCGGTGCAACTTCCCTGGCCGTGATCCCAAGCAGTAAGTAAATGTTGTCAAGTGATTAGTACATAGCTGGATCTCGGGCAGGTAAGTAATGTTGGGGTGCGTATTAAGGGGTGGATGCAATAAAAGTGCAAAAGTTTTCCAATGCTTTTAATCTGCAGCAACCAATCAGATCTTATCTAACTGAAGTAATGGACATACCAGTTGTCCAAAGTGGAATATCTAAATCAAGAAGTATATAAATGAGGTAGGTCACAAATCAGTATGGTACAATTAAATAAATAATAAATGGCAAGTTTCTATATAGGTAACACATTACACAGTGCAGGTATATATATACCAATTTAGTCACACTACAGGTAAATCAATCCATTTAAGGTTACAATTCAAATAAGAGATAATCTATTCAATGTAGACATATATAATACTCATTGCTACAGTCTAACCACACTTCTAGGTAGGAGCAATATTAGTGTAATGCAGAGAATAAGTAGTGATGCTATACCATCTGATAGCTTTTGCGTATACAATATATCTGTATTAGTATTTTTACCTATTTAAGCACCTTACCTATTTAGGTTATTATCTAGCTAGTGCCAGATCCTCAATAAATTTATCTAAACTGAAGTAACTCTAGTAAAAAGCTGAAATTGATTGGTTGCTGTAAATAAAAACACAGGCAAACGTTAACATTTCTTTTTACATCAGCCCCTTAATTTTTTCTAATGCTATACTCAATTCTGACAATCCTTATATAATGCAGGAACCCTAACCAGCACGGGGAAGAAGGTAATCAAGAAGGCAGAGACATGCCAACATTTCAACACTTCTTTTACTTCTTTAAGCTGCTACAGTACAATCACTTTTTAAACAGTAGGGATAATAGGTGATTTATTTGGTCTCTTTCTGCCACTCCTCACAGACAAATAATTTTCCCTTTTAAAGGAAACATATTTTCTCTAACCCTCGTTATGTTTTGTTGCATTAGACACAAACACCACACAGAAAAATATTCACCTTGGAGAAGACACACACAAGACAAAACAGCACACCTTCAGCAAATAGGACGCACAAGTTTTATTCAAACCAAGGAAACTTACAGAAATACCGTGGACTACAAAAACATTGCAGTAAGCCCATTTGGCACAACTCACACACAAGAGGCTTGGTCACATCTCAACTGCAGTGTAAATTTAATAGTACATGTACTAGTATTCTTCGTTTGTACACTAATATATTAAAGGGCATCTCCACCCATGATCGAAATCTACACTTCCTTACCTACCCTGAGATACAGTTGTTACATTACTACCTCCCCATAGCCCCTGAAGCCCATAATACTTCAATTTTCGGCTACAAGAAACAAGCATCCAAAACAGATTTAGTTTTTCCTCTGTATATCAGTCAGTCACTGCCATGATGGTGACACCTACCTGATAAAGCTCTCTGAGCTTACAGAGGAGGTGCGGACTGGGAAGGAGAAGCAAAGCACTGAAATGTTAAGTAGTTGGGCTCATGTAATAACTATAATAATTTCAGGGTTGGGTGGGGTTGGTAAGGTAATATAGATTTTCGATCTGGGGGGATGACATGCCCTTTAATGTTGTAACTAATTGCACTAATAGTGTGGATGTACATGCGCTTGGGAATTTGTTTTCCATCCAAACTAAGGTGCTCATCTGAAGAAGAGTATGTAAAGCAGGAAAGAAACCTAGGGATTGTAGCTGGGCCTCACTGAGGATTTTTAATAGTTAATAATGTGCTAAAAGAAAAGTAAACAATTCCAGCTTCCGCACTTCCCTTTTGTCAGATTCAGGAGGGTGCTAACAAATGGGCAGTCAGCTGCCATAGCTAAGCACTGTCCAGATAAAGACTGTCACCTAAAAATAAAGTGTGTCCTAATGAAAGTTCTTTATCATACCTTTCAAGCGCTTCCTAGAGATCACTCTCCCTGCAGCACAATAAGGAAGATGTTAAGAAACCAGCAGTATTTCAGGATACCAATGTCACTTGGCTACCGCATGGGCCACTATGAGGGGAAAGAAGTGAGAGCACATGCCCTGAAAGGCAAAGAGAGTGAGCGCCTGCATCCTGAATTACTGTCTGTTTGGACTTCTCATACTGTTGTAAGGATAGTGGTCGCCAAATGGTTTTGCTTAAAAAAGGCATTTGTTTTTAGGCAAGTTGCCCTTAAATAATCAAGATTATTATTTGTAACTTTAAACTTTGTTCCTAAGTGCTCCACTTACTCACCTGTCAAATAATTCTCTCCCGTCACCAGTCAAGGACAAGGCTAATTTCTGTAGGAGTTCAAATATCTCCTTTAATTAATCAAAAAAAAACAAAAAAAGAGATGAATTAAGCATCCAGAATTTTAAGATGTGAATGAATAAGTTAAAGCACTGTGGAATATGTCGCTTTATACCGCATGGACAAAAATACAATGCAACACAATGTCAGAAAGAGGCATAAGATTCTATCCACCTGTAATCACTGGAAGATCAGAAGGGTCCGAAATTTCAACTTGCTTTTCCAGATCCCGGTTAAAAGGCTAAATTTGGATAATTAGGGAGGTTGCTGCTCGTTTTTAATTGACATCAGAACTACATTTCTGTTTTGTTCCACCTCCCTCTGTCATAGGGTAGCGAAATTCGTGGATCATATAGCTAATAAAACGTAAAAGTTGTCACATATATTGGTACCAGGGTGAGGACCTAAACCACTAGGTCAGTGATGCCCAACCTGCAGTCTACCAGCAATTCTTTGCAGCAAATATGGACCACGCGTGGGTGGAATAAGAGGTGGGGCTGTTGGCAGGGACGGCTTGGGTGGATCAGCAATAACACAAGCCCGGTCACTGCATGGGGGGCCACAAGTGCTGCCCAAACGTGGCTCAGGTTGAGATCTCCTGCACTAGGTCCTCATCATTAGGTTTGCCCAACCTACCTTAACAAAGCAGTTCAAATTGCTCAGTAACTGATGGTCTAATTCCGCCCCTCACAGGGACTGTCCTGTCCGGGCAATGGGAAGACATGCTTTTTGTGGAGTGTCTTCTAATTGAGGGATAGAAAAGTCACAGTCCTCGCCGCTGTCAATTGTACCCTTGACCCATGCCCTCCTTCCTACTGCACTGCAATACACACTGTGCTAAAATCCTGCTCTTTCTCACATTTTTAATTCCTCCCTTTTTAATTCCTGCTGCCTTTAAACTGGGCGGTGTCAAACCTCTTCTTAAAAATCCCTTTCTGGACCCTACCTGTCTCTCTAATTACCACCCTGTCTCCCTTTTACAGTCTGCTCAAAACTCCTTGAACATCTTGTTTCTACACGCATTACTAAATACCTCCATGCTAATAACTTATTAGAACCCATTACAATCAGGATTTGACTGGGTCATTCAACTGAAACGGCCCCTTGCCAAGTCTCAAATGACCTACAAGCTGCCAAAGCAAAAGGACAGTTCGGTCCTCACTCTCCTGACTTATCGGCTGCCTTTGATACTGTGGACCACTCTGTTCTTATGCAGATTCTATATTCTCTGGGCATCCGAAATCAAGCTGCATCGTGGTTGTCTTCTTATCTCTCTAACAGATATTTCTCTGTCTTCCTTTGCTAATAAGATTTCCTCTCCTGTTCCGCTTGTGTGGGGGTCCCTCAGTGTCGGTTTTAGGACCCTTGCTGTTCTGCCTCTACACTATCTCTCTGGGAGAAATAATCAGTTCTTCGGTTTTTTAGTATCACTATATGTGGATGATATCCAAAATTTACTTGTCCACCCCCGTGCTAACCCCTGAAGTTCAATCCCAAATCCTAAATGTCTGCTCTCTATCTCTTCCTGGATGGCGCACCGTCGGCTCTCATTAAACTATCTACCAAAACGGAATTAATAATTTCCCCCCTAAACTGGGACCTAGTCCACCCTTCTCCATCTCTATTGACAATTGGTCATAACCCAGTTGAATCTGCATGTTGCCTTGGAGTTATCTAAGACTCCTCCTTCCTTACATTATCACATTAACAAGTCGCTAGGACCTGTCGTTTTTCTCCTTCACAATATTGCCAAGATCCGCCCTTCTCTCCTCTCACTACTAAAATGCTCATACATGCCCTTATAATCTCCCTTCTTGACTACAGTAACATTCAAACGGACTCCAGCCTCTCATCTCTTCTCTCATCTATCTAAACTCAGCAGCTCGGATCATCTCGTTCTCCTCCAAAAGAAAACCTGCAACCCGGATACTTCAGTCCATAGGGTGGCTTCCCATCAAACAAGAATCAATACCCTGCTTTTAACCTTAAAATACCTTCGCTCTACTGCACCTCCCACTTATCTTCACTCTGGTCCCTTATGTTCCAGGCCGTGCCCTCCGTTCATCGCAAGGAAATCTTCTCACAGACCCCCCAACTAACACTGCTGCCTCCGCCTTAAACCATTTTCTCATGCTGCTCCTACCTTTGGAACTCTCCCTCTCTTGCCTGGTGACATCCATTAATGCTTTCAAATCTAGACGTTTATCCTACCTTTCTGAGCATCAAGCCAGAACAGATAATGTAGTAGCTTTTAAGCACTTTGTTCCACCCACCCCCCCTACTTGTATCTGTATGTTGTCCCTCCCACTAGTTTGTAGCTCTTCGGGGCAGGGATCTCATTCTAATGTGTCAAAGCTTGTTGCACTTGTATGAAATGTATTTAATTTCATTTTTCTCTATCTGTTTGTTTGTATATTTGTATTTTTTTGTATTTTTAATGTACAGCGCTGTGTGTACCAAGTGGCGCTTTATAAATAAAATTATACATACATATACAATTTAACTGCTTACCTACTACAGGGGTGAGAACAGCAGTTTAGACTGCCACCTTTGCTTTATAATAAGTTGAAGTTGTTGGGGGATTTATGGGTTGTTCTTTTCTTACAAAAACAGTTTTTCCAAATAACCAGAAATGTCACAACCTTCACTTCATAATCAGTTGGAAACTTGCAACATATTCTATTCAATTTTTGGAAAAAGATCAACTCACAATATTTGGATGTGAAAGACGTAATAGGACCCCAATCTCTGTTCGCGACTATCTTCTTGTCTACCTGGGTTTAAAAAAAATGTTGTAAGAAACCTGTTCAGTAAATGTATGCACAAATTTGATTGGACATTAGAAATAAATAATATGGACACCACTAGTAATTAATTGGCTATTATTAATTTAGTTATTAATTGGCTATTAATCATAATTACTAACAAGTGCATTTTACCATGGTTTCCGCCACAGAAAAGACTTAAAGGAGAACTAAAGTCCCAAGACAACAATGTCCCAATAGAGAGAGCACATTCATAAACGAACAACAAGCTGTGTCTCATGTCTCCCTTTGCTGGATGCTGGATGATTTATGAAAATAACCTGTGGTAGTAAGGGTCAGCTCCCATAATTCACCTTATCTGGGAACACCCATCTAAGTGTCCGCCGGACACTTCACAGGAAACTGCAGTCTGGCTTCCTGGAAGCTGACAGCCATCATGTTACAGCTCGAAGTTCCTCCCCTCTAACACAGATACCAAAGCAGTTTTGTGTAAACACATTAGAAATGCTCCTGTCCCTAACAATGAAAATCTATGCTGTTTACATACAAAAAGAAAAGTAATCTTTGCAGTGGTATGTCTTGCTGTAGCATGGATGTGAAAAGAACAGAAACATTTACATTTCAGCAAAAAAAAAAGTAAGTATGGGGAATCGAACAGCAACTTTCTATTCTGTGTCTTTTAAAAGAAGCTTTCTACCACTAGGCCACAAGGGCTAAATAGTAATGACCAGTACATGTAGAGTCTTTATCTTTTGTAGACACATAAATAAAACAAAAAAAAGAGAACATGGGGAATTGAACCTGTGTCCCAATAGTCTGATTTTTTTCCTAACCCAGCACTTTAGCATGAGCACGCCACAGGTGAACTCAATAGAAGTAAAGTTCAGTAAAATCAGTACACTGTTTTGTATTGCTACTGGAAGACTGTCAGCAATTCACACTGGGTTGTAAATAATAACAGAGCTGCATATTATAAAGATTGTACATATGTATGAAACTTCATATTTTCTAGAAACATGGAAACAAACAAACAAAAAAGCACAAACTCAGGCAGTAGACCATGGATATTGTTTCATAAGTAAGCTAGGGGATTTGAACTTGGACTTTTGGTCTGATGTGTTCTTAAACAGCAGTACATGGTGGCGCCACCAGCAAAATCAGCTGTGATTCCAGGGACATTTAGAGGCTTTATCTTCACTAGAAAGAGATGCTAGAAACTTGCACATAGAGACAGTGAATGCTGGGGTCAGGGGGGCGTGGCCTTTGAAGCCAAAATGGGTATGGTTGTACTGGCAACAAGATGGAAGCCTCCTTTGTTACAGAATCTATTACTATATCTACTAAATGCAAATAACTAGAGAAGAACTGTCAACGGTAGGTTTCTGGGGAGAAAAACTTTCACATTAGGATCTGAAAAACTGAAGTTAGTTCTCCTTTAAGTGGCCATAATATGCGATCCCACAGCAACGTGTGCGGACAGTCACATTGGTATCTGTCGCACACATGCCGTGGGAACAGCACACACGGACCAACCGATATCCTCATACACGGTATGGGGAATGGTGTTGCCCATGCTGCATACACCGCACAATCGTTACGCTCCCTCTATATGTAAAGGGAAAGCCGTATATGGACACTGTAATGGGGGGTTACTGTATACGGATACTGTATTTGGGGCTTACTGTATATGGACACTGTAATGGGGGGTTACTGTATACGGATCCTTTCCTCCCTTTCTTGGAAAATTTTGTGTTTGTCATTCGTCCTAACTACTTTATATTTTCCATGTATGTGTGGTCGTTGTAATTTCTCGGTTAGTGTTAGCTTTTTGGTTGTTTTTTGGTCATGTTGGCTGTAGTGTGCTTTTAACCAAGGTTGGGGATGGAGGGTCCGTCATTCTAGTGTTTGGTTATCACGTCTGTCGGAGATTGTCATGGTCCCTGGGGAAGCAATACATATTAGCACCCTTTGATCATATTCCATGTGGATGAGGGTTTGCATCTGAAGACATATTCCATTATCACATTTAGCATGCATTTACATTATCGTTATCAGCCGTGCCCAATTAACATCCCCCTGCATCACTTTACAGTTTTGTTTGGAACCTGTTTGACACTATTCCTGTTAGCATATTTAGCATAACCTTTCTCTATCCGGGCGCTGCCCAGCTAGTTTCCCCATCATCGCATATGGATGTATCTTGAAAGGCATATACCTGTTGCTCGTTTAGCACGCACTTCTTAATTGCATTGCCTAATCAGTTTCCCCTCCATCACCGTTACAATTGTTTGAACCATTTGACTATATTTTGTTGGTCCATTTAGTACACATTTTCTTATTAGGCGTTGCCTAACTAACTTCCCATCATCACGCTATAGTTTGTTAAGAACCATTTTGTAAAACATCATACTCTTCTTTTGGTGCTGTATAGATACAATTTAAACCTGGGGGGGGTTTGTATCTGTAAGAGACTTATACCGTTAGCACGGGGGGCATGGGCCCGAAAAGGGTCGGTAAAGTTCAGGTGTAGGGTCTCATGGGCCCGGTTATTCATGGACGGCATTGGCAGTTGCTAACTAACCGAGGGTGTAAGATACCTTTGTATTTCTTCCCCTTCTCCCCAACCCCCCCGCCACACTTTCTGTCAAATCGGTGTTATGCGCGGCTTTTGGATCCTCGTCTCGGTCATCGCTGGGTGTTATTGGAGTCGAGCCTTTTATGTATGTGTAATCCTTTGGGGGTTTTACAGTTTTCTCTCCCGTAGGATTTGCTCGGGGAGTGGTTTTTCTCTTCTCACGTTGTCCAGCCACGCAGTCACTTCTTCGGGGTTGTGAAGAAACGGGTGGTGTTTGCCGTCTGTTTACCGTAGGCGCGCGGGATAAAGCATTGCTAAAACGGAGTTGCATCTGCCGCACCTTTTCTTACATTGGTGAATTTGGATCGTTGTTTCTTCTGCACCTCCATGGAGTATGTCTGGGTATACGCCACTTGGGTATTCTGGAAAGGTATGTTGCCGGTCTCTCTGGTTCGCCTTAATTCCATCTCGGTCCGGTAGCTTAGGATTTTGGCTATCAGTGTTCTTGGTGGGGCCCCTGGTGGGTGGGGGTCTTGGAGGAGTACGATGGGCCCGTTCGATGGTAAATACCGTTGAAATTTGTCCGAGCCATAAGTGTCCAGCATTAGCCTCTCCAGAAACGATGCCGGGTCGTTCCCTTCGGCCCTTTCCGGTCTGACACAATCGGAGATTGTTTCGCGAGATCTGTTCTCTAGCATCGCTTGTCGTTGTTGTTAGGGCTTTTAGGGTTGTTGTTATTGTGCTCGGTAGTTCTTTGTAACGGGAGGATTTGTCTTCTGCGTTGCTATACGTTTTTCTGTTTCTTTTACTCGTTCGCGCAGCGTTTGCAAGTCTTGTCGGACAGTGATACATCCAGTTTTACTCGTCTACTTGCTCATTAGTGTGGATTGGCAGAGTGCGATAGCCTCCAGCACTTTGTCTGTGTTGTTGGGGAAGTGCTTTCTGACGTGTCGGCAGGCTCTCCCTGGGACTCGAGGTCGGCTGTAGGCCTCCATCCTCCTTGTGCCGGAACCTTCCGAGCTTGTTTTGGCGTTCTTGGTTTCTTTTTGGCGGCGGCAATCGTTTTAGCGGTGGATGTGTGTCCAGGTCCGTGGTTTGTGATTTCAATTTGGTTATTTTCCCACTCTATTTCAGCTGTTTTGCAGGATATTAAACACCGGAGCTTGTGGAGTTCACGTCCTACGCCATGCTGCGCGAGGCCACGCCCCGCCCTTGGTATTCTAGTAAGACATTTGATAGAATAGACATTGGTCTATAGACACCACTCAATCTATCTATATCTGCCTAGTGTATGGCCAGGTTTAGGGGTCTGGTGTGTTAGACCTGTTCTTGTTCACACAGCTCTAAAGGTTTCCTTTTATATTTATAAACAACAGCCATAAAAACAATATTTCTGTTTTAATGGATTCCAATACGGGATACTCAAGATGCAACTCCTACTTACCTATTTTCAGAGGAGCATCTGGTGCTGGAGTCATAAAAGAGATTTTCAGGCTTGAGGTCCCTGTGTACAATCCCGTTTTCATGCAAATCACAAAACAGAAATATATGTGACTATTACAATAACCAAGGTTTCAAACAATTGTTTTCATTAAGGTGACGTTGACCTTGGTAAAATATCCTGAAAACGTACCATATAGAAAATTTATATGTATGCCCTCTCTGTTCCTGTAAAACTGCACATGTCCCCTTCACATGGGCATAGTGTGTAATATTCTGTGATGCTTTTTGTTTGTTTCTCTTCTAAACACAGCAGGGGTAACACCTCTCCCCAGCAACAGGTATAGAAAAGTTGTTTGTGTTCTTTTTGCTCTTTAAAGTTATTCTGGACAAAGAGGGACATATAGGTCGGATTTGGTTGGCGTTTTAAAGAAGTACAAATAGCAGAAAGACATAACATTGCCCTTTTATAGCAGTTTGCCATTATCAAAATATTTTATTGCATTAGTCAAGAACAGAGGGTATTTTCCTTGGCCGGTAACTGCCATATAGTCTTTTTATCTGCTTAATCACTTTCTCAGCAGCTGGTATAATAAACCATTCCTCCACCTCCTCCATCCTGCAAACATCCACCCCTTTTAAGCAAATCTCCTCTGCAGAAGACAATAAACTTAAATTGGTGGCTGCTCCCTTACATTTGTGCTTTATGTGTCTAGTAATAAACCCTCGTACACATACTATTCTATACATATCCTCATTGCTTTTCTGATATACAAATGATAACAGTGTCGGACTCGACTGTTGGGGCCCACCAGAAATCTAAGAGCAGGGCCCATCAGTACGATGGGCACATACCCAATAAAGGTAGTGATGTGACTGGCCCTTTATTGGTAAAGTGTGTATGGGCGTAACAATCATTTCCAAAGCCGACAAACGTTCAGCTGTTAGTTTCAAATGAAAAAATTCCTTTGTTCATGTTCGGCCATGATCATAGGGAGTATGGCAGTCATGAATGATCTCCCTATACTATAATCTTGCAGATTCTGCCTGTTATCTTTGAAGGATTGGTACTGTGTGTACCCACCTGTACTGTCCTTTCTCTCTGTATTTATATTTAAACAATTTTATTTGTTTCTTGGTTCATTGGGCCCGGGGGATTCCCAGTGTCCGACACTGAATGATAGAACTGCACACTGCACATGTGTGTACATTGTGTATATAAAATCAAGATCATTTGCAGTTGGTGCTGTGCTATTTGTAGGATTTATTTTCCTAAAATTGTAAATTTAATTAAAGTTTGATGCAACCTCGAAGCGTATAGGTGGCCATATATATATCCATTTTACTCACCTGACCGGGCACTCCGTGACAGACTGATCCTGTCAGAAACCACCTTTCCCATTCATCTATGCAACGACATGCGATCACAAATCCCATTCATTTTGGCGATCACATGTCGGTCCCATAGAAGAATGGGGAAGGTGGTTCCGGCAGAATCGGTCTAATGTCGTGGGAGTGCTCCGTGAGGTTTAGTAAAATTGTATGTGGACACCTTTAGAAACTTTTTAGACTTTTTTTTACCATACTGAATATAGGAAAAAGCTTTCTAATATATAAAGATAAACTCCATCGTTTGGCCTGTAGGGCCAGGAGATGAGCTGTTTTCTTAAAGGACACTAAATTGAAGAAAATGATTATCCTTTATCATTTTCTATATTTTTTAGTGCTGTCAGGAACTTGATCCAGTGCTCCCTGTCACTAGATCTCTTAATGTCCAGCTCCCTCCTAGTAGTGGTCACAGGATGCCCTGTGGGAGGAAGTGGGAAATAACGCAAACCAGGCAACCAAAGCTCTTTTACAATTAGAGGAGCTTTATCACAATGTACCGTATCAAGCACAAACCATATCCTACCAAGCAAGCACTGTCCTTGGCAGCAGTCCCTGGGATCTCTGGGCTCCACTCTCTGGGATCCACTGCCTTTGTTCCAAACTGCTGGGTTGCTTGCTGGTGTCTCTTGGATTGCTGAATCCTTCCTGGCCCCTGGCACCTGCTCTCAAGCTTAGGGACAGGGTAGTGTTTTTTTACTGCCTCAGTACGTATCCTAGCTCTTCCTTTGTTTATGTGCCTCCCCCCCCCCGTGGACTAAAGCTGCTATATGCCCAAATTCCCTTTGAGTGCTAATGACCACCTTCAACCAGCAGCCAATCATCAACTTACTGAGCAGAGACCAATCAACAATTACTTAACTCAATCCATCTGCTAGCCAACAGGCACCATACTAATTATTTTCCGACAAGCATTCCCAGGAGTTTTACCCATTGAGCCATCTTGTGGACAAACACTAACTGCATTTTCCCAACGTGCGCTTGGTACATTTTACATATACATTATTTACATAAGATATAATACTAGGAGAGGTGGTGCCTGGATGAAACATTGTTGATTATTTATTAAGGACTGGGCACCACTCTCTCCTTTACATAGTTTCATTATTTTATAATATTACAACCTCTAGTGCTTCGTAACAGTATGCATGTCCCTCTATATGTATCCACTCCCTCCCAAATTAGGCACAGCTAGAGTTTGGCAGTGGCAATGGGAGATCTGGTGATTCTGTGAGATCAGTGATTTTGCGTTATATTGAAAGTGGAAGTAAAACGCTTTGCTATGGGAAGGTAAGCAGCAGTGGGAGCTGTAATTACTGCTTGAATCAAGTAAGATTTTCTTTAAGCTATAGTTGAATGGATTTTCTTTAAGCTTTACTGAATGGATAGCTTCTACATGTGTGTGCCAGGGGGAGGGGCTGGTTGATTGACAGTTCTTTACGGACTAGCTGTGCCCTGCCCTCTTTAAAAGTAAAACTCCCAGGGCTAAAAAAACAGGGACAGGAAGGTCAGAAGACAAAAAGCCGATTTAAGATTGGTGGAATTAATCCTAATTACTGTTTGATTAGTTAAAAAATGAGAAGCCAGGTCAGGCTGGACTGGACATGCTCTGATCCCACAGAGCATGAATGTGAGAAATAGCACCCCTCCATAAAGCAAAATATGGAACATCAAGAGAATGTCCCATACTGTGTACCAGACTGCTAAAGGTTTAAATACACATGCGATCGCGGGTCCCGATCCGCACACACGATATGTAGGAACTAACGTTTAGGCCAATAATTGGGCCGTGTTGTAGGCACTTTATTGGCCGAAACGGACTTCGTTCGGGGATCGTTGACCGACTGACCTGGCGGATCTCCGAACGAACGGTTTGGCCAATAAAGTGCCACACACGGGCCATTATCTGCCGAAATGTTCGTTCCTACTCAGGTCCGACTCAGGAAGACTACCTGCTATTATATTAGCTGGGAATGGAAGCTAAGTGTATATTGTCGTTATGGTAACTAGAATCACTGGCCCCCAGCTGAACTAGATGAGTGGGGCCCCTACCTCTGCTTCAGAGGAGGTTATGTCTGTTATAGGAAAAATAAGATGGGGCCCCCCGGTTGCAGGGTCTGCTCCCCTGGTAGTTATGCCAATACTGGGTGTGTGTACATTTTTATTTGGTTTAAAAAAGCTTCTTTTATACATTATGTGGGGCATTTTCAGGCTATTCCATCTGTGTAGTTTTTTTTTTCTGGTTTAAGCGTTACATTTTCATATACTTGTGCTTCCTCAAGATATATTAACATTGCAGCTTTTATTTATGTCTTGTTGCTAGGTTTTCAAGCCAAATTATTAGATTCACAATGTAGATTTTAAAGTTCTTGAAATGATTTAATATAATAGTAGTTTTACTCCAGAGAACAGTCTTTAATCAACAGTAACAACTAGTCTAAGGGATATCCAACAATAACAACACTATGTGTCCATATCTATAATCCCCACAAAAAGTAAATTGATAATGAAACCATCAAGAGTATTGGGATAATGTTTACAGGTTTATTAACACACTTTTTAAAAGAAACCAAACAGTTCATTTTTCAAACTGTAACCAGTTTACAGGCTTTTTGGTGTTACTGAATATTCTGTTTTTAATTTATGGAGTGTTCAACAAGAAACACTGTAAGCTAATTCTAGAACACGCTACTTACATTAAAATACATTTTATATTTGTCTGCTGGGGGGGGGAAGTAATATTTACCACAGCTTAGGCCCCATTTACGGTATATGTTTTGGTTCTGCATTGCCAGTGCATGTTATGTTAACATTCTCTTTGTATTGAGATAGAGAGGGGGGGGGGGGGGGTATAACTGTATATGGACACTCTGTATTGGGGGCTTACTGTAATGTGGACACACTGTATTTGGGGCCTTACTGTATATGGACACTGTATTGGGGGCTTACTCTAGGGGATACTGTATTGGGGGCTTACTCTATAGGAATACTGTATTGGGGTCTTACTGTATACGACTGTATTGGGTATTACTGTATATGGACACTCTGTATTGGCGCTTACTGTATATGGACACTGTATTGAGGGGGATTACTTTATATGACACTGTATTGGGGGATTACTGTATACGTGATACTGTATTGGGGGCTTACTGTATATGGACACGTGATTGGTGGCTTACTGTATAATGGACACTGTATTGGGGGCTTACTGTATATTGGACATTGTATGGGGGGCTTACTGTATATTGGACTGTATTGGTGGGTTACTGTATACGTATCTGTAGTGGAGGCTTACTGTATATGGACACTGTAATGGGGGTTTCTGTTAACGCGGG
>JAACNH010004560.1:0-23577 GCA_019447015.1 Hymenochirus boettgeri | reverse complement strand
ACTGATCCCTGGAACATTGTACAGTAATCCCTGGCTCATAGTACACTGATCCCTGGTACATTGTACACTAATCCCTATCTTATAGTACACCGAACCCTTGTAGGAACATGACAGGGGTGTAGGGACCTGAAACAGGGGTGTGGAACCTGACTGGGGTGTAGGGACCTGACTGGGGTTGTAGGACCTGACGGGGTTGTAGGGACCCTGGACAGGGGTTTTTGGGGCCTAAATGGGGTGTTGGGACCCCTGACTGGGTGTGTAGAGACATGACAGGGGTATTGTGAACATGACTGGGGTGTAGGGACTTGACTGGTGTAGGAACTGACAGGGGTTGTAGAGAACAGAAAGAGGTGTTGGAACCGCCTGGGGTGTGGGGCACCTGACTGGGGTGTAGGTACCATGACAGGGGTGTGGTGTGTGTTGGGACATGAGTGGGGTGTTGGGGATGATGGGTACCTTGCCACTATGGGGTGTTAGGGCACGACTGGGGTTGTGTGCTGCTGTAGGTGATGACTGACAGGTGTGGTGTGGGACACTGACTGGGGTATGAGACATGACTGGGGTGTTTAGGGACCGGACGGTGGGGACACTGTTGGGTTTCCTGTTACTGTAGGGACTGACAGGTGTGTTGGGGACCTGACTGGGGTTGTTGTGAGAAATGACTGGTGTGTAGGGACCTGACGTGGGGTGTCTGGGACCGACAAGGATTTGGGGCCCTAAATGTGGGAGTTGGACCATGACAGGGTATTGGTACCTGATTGGGGGTGTAGGGCCTGACCGGGGCTGTAGCTGACCGGATGGGGAAGTGATGGGATCTGGACGGGGTTGTAGGGGACTTGAAAGGAGGTGTTGGGACAACTGACTTGGGGGGGTGTTGGGACTGCACAGGGTTGTAGGGAACCCTGAAAGGGATTTTGGAATCTGGACTGGGGTGTAGGGACGACTGATAGGGTGTAGGGACACTGACAGGGGTGGTTGGACCGACGGGATTGTAAGGACCTGAGTGGGGACTGAAGGGGTTTTGGGGCTAACTAGGGTGTAGGGACATGGGACAGGGGTGTTGGGACGACTGGGATTAGGGACCTGAGCGGGGACTGAAAGGGGTTTTGAGGGCTAATGGTTTGGGTGTTGGGCCTGAAAGGGGTTTTGGGACCTGATTGGGGTGTAGGACATGACAGGGGTTTGGGGACCTGGCAGTGGGGTTGTAGGGTCTGACTGGGTATAGGGACATGGCAGGGGTTGTAGGATTGATGGGGGTGTAGGGAACTGACTGTGTTTTGGACCTGACGGGGTCGTGGGGACTGGATTGGGGTGTATGGACTGACTGGGGTGATGGAACTTACTGGGTGTTGGGACCTGATGGGTGTAGGGATACTGCAGGAGTGTACGGATCTGACGGGGTGTTGGACCTGGATGGGGTATTGGACCTGGCTGGGTGTAGGGTCTGACTGGGTCTTGATACCTGATCTGGGGGTGTTGGGGATGACTGGGGGGGTGTGGTGGTACTGACGCGGTATGTTGGGATCTGGACCAGGGGTGTTGGGATATGACAAGGGGCTGCGGGATCTGACAGGGGTGTTGGGGACCTGACTGGGGTTGATGGTGCTTACTGGGTGTGTTAGGACCGAGGGTGTAGACCTGGCTAGAACATACAGATCTGACTGGGTGTTGTGCACAAGGCCCTGACAGGGTTTGGGGACCTGACTGGGGTATTAGGGGCCTGAAGGGGTGAGAGGACCTGACTGGGGTGTTGGGTCCTGACAGGGGTTTGGGAACCTGACTGGGGTTGGGGGAACCTGGAGAGGGGTGTTGGGAACTGGCAGGAGTTGTAGGGACCTGACTGGGGTGTTGGGAACCGACGGCGGGTGTAGGGACCGACAGGGGTTTTGGGACCTGACTGGGGTGTTGTGGACCCGTTGGGTGTTGGGAACTGGGAACCTGGGGTGATGGCGATTTCTGGGGTGTTGGACCTGATAGGGGTTTTGGGACCTGACCGGAGTGCTGGGAACCTGACAGGGGTTTGAAGACCCTGGACAGGGGATTAGGGACCTGACTGGGCGTGTTGGGACACTGGCAGGGTTGGTTGGGGACCTGGCAGGCGTGTAGGGATCTGAACTGGAGTGTTGGGACGAGTTGGGGGTGTATGGACCTGAACTGGGGTTGATTGGCATTGTACTGGGGTGTTGGGACCTGGCGGACGGAAGTACGGAGGCGGAATGGGGTGGGGTGGGCACAGACTAGGCTAGTTGGGACCTGGATGGGGTATTTGGAACTGATGGGGTGTAGGGATCTGACAGGGGTGTTGGTACTGAACTGGGGATTTTGGGATCTGGACCCACGGGTGTTGGGGAACGGATTGGGGTGTTGGACGGACTGCTGGGTGTGATGGCGCCTTTACTGGGGGTTTGGGACCTGACGGGTGTAGGGACCTGGTGAGGTAGATCGATGGTAGGCCTAAGGTGTGGATCTTTGGACCGACTGGGGGTTGGACCTGTAAGGGTAGCTGCACGTAGGATGACGTGGGATGAGGGTATGTGGTGTTGGGACCGCGTTGTGAATGACAGGGGTGTTGGAGGAGTGTGGATTTAGGGGACCTGACTGGGTGTTGTGGGACCTGTACCGGGTGTGTGGATCCTTGACAGGGGTATGGGGACCTGAAAGGTTGTGCGCGGGTGAAGGATATGAAAGGGTATTGGGACCTGACGGGGTTGTAGGGCCTCTTGCCGTGTAGGACCAACAGGGTGTAGGGACATGACATGGGGTTGCCTAGGGGGACCTGCACTGGGGGGCTCTAGGATCTGAGAGGGATGTTGAATCTCCGACAGGGGGTGTAGGGACTCCTAGAAAGGGACTCTTACAGGGGGGACCTCAACAGGGGGAGGGACTCTGTCACAGGAGAAGCTAGTGGCAGTCTAGAACATTATGTAAAGGAGAGACTAAACGGATAAAGGGCCAAGCATAGTTGGGAGGATCTGAGCTTGTCCTCCGATTATCCGATTGTAGGAGATATTAGCCAGAGGGTTGCCGGGTGATCTGAGCTGCAGACTGGATGGATGGCATTCAAAGCACCCTCAGGACTCAATCGATTATAATAGCTTGGGTGGGAACAGCGACTTACTAAAGTGAAACATGGGCACCAGGGTAGATTTCGTAGCCTCGCAATGTTTAATCAAGACTCCACAGGTTCCAGTTGTGATACATTTCTACCTAGAAGGCTGACGCGGTGGGAGGCCTGAACTTTCCTGCGGGCCTCCCAAACCTAATGGATGGGAGGAATTACATCCTACCGCCCTGCCACCAGGTACTTTATATGCACTATAGTTCTCTTTTAAAAGTAAGTTCAAACATATAATATACATAGTGAGGTTCGTAATCGTGCTATCACATAAGTAAGAGAAGAGAAGTAGAGCTTTTATTGGCTGATCAGAGATAAAGAAATAAGCAAGCTTCGGGAGTCTAAACACCACCTTCATCGGTCTGGAATGCTTCAAACATCAAGCCTGATGAAGAGGGGGCTTAGGACTCCCCGAAAGCTTGCTTAATTTTGTTCTTTAGTTAGCCACATAAAAGCGTACTACAGCTCTACTTCTCTAACTTAGGGCTAAATATAAGATATTACATTTTTGTGAGTGGATTCATGGCAGCAAGAATCACCAGGTTCCCTGCACTTCGTCTGAAACTGTAGTCAACTTTCCTGTGTTCCTCCTCCCCTTTGCAGCCCCCCTGGTCCTCCCCACTCACGGGACCCAATGGCTCCCCTCCAGTGCAGGCCCCCCCTGGCCCCATTATCTTACAGCCCCATGTGGCCCTGACACCCATTGCGGGTGGTCTAACCCCCGGCCCGCCGTGGTTGTCTAATCCCCGCCACTCGTGGGGTCTAAGCCCCGCCCCCCACTCGCAGATTACCGTGGGTTACTCAGACCCCCCTTACCCTTTGCTCTCAGGATTTCTGTCTTCCTCAACACATGAGGAGTCTGAGGCTGTGCTCGCCGGCGGCCCACTGTGCAGGAGAAGCCTGTGGAAATGTCAACATGTCAGCCCCACCATGAACTTTACTGGTCAGTCATTTCTGTTTATCTTGGGCATGTGGAGCCGTAGAGAGGGGGTTGATGGCTCGTTTTAAAGGTTAGAAAAAATGGCCTTTCATTTAAACTGTTGTATTATTATAGATCCTTAGTAACTCATCTACCCATATTTTTTGTAATTTCTCATGACTTTCTTAAATATGTGCCGTAAATAATACCTGTGCAGTCAGTGGGATTGATACTGAGTGGTGTAAAATAACCGTGGTAATTGGATATTTATGGTGGAGCATGGAAGTGTGGTGATGGCTTATGCAAACTGACGCTAAGGCCTGTTTAATATAGGTTAAATTAGGATTAGGATCATAAGGCGATGTTGAAAATGACCATTATTTATATTGATTGCTGTAAAGGGTCGTAACGTAATTTAACAATATTCCATGTAGAAACAATGTTAATAATGTTAGGTGGGACTGCATTAAGGAATGAAATGAACCCTATTTATAGACATTGCTTGGGCATAGTCAAACCCAAAGATCTCTAAATCCCGGATCCCGCGGTACGAAAAATCAGCATGGGCAGCTCACTTCAGTGTATAAAGTTGTAACATCCTTTTTACACAATAAACAGTAATTAACAAATCAAATCAATGAAATAAACGAACAGCAAATTGTTCTGTCTAAACACAATTTCCATGTAAGCGAATTAACAAGCCGTATGTATAAAAAGCTTAATGTAGGATAATTACGCGTTGTGTCCGTATGGCCCCCCACTTCCATTATTTCCCCCTCTCATTTTATATGGGTTCATTAAACAATATAACTGGGTTTGTCTATAGATTAATACAGTTCAATGCTCTATCTAGGTCTCACGTATCCACCCTCAACAGACATAAAACATCAAAACGTAACCATGGCAAGCCCCCCGTCACACAATATTATACACCGTGTCTAAATGTGGCTCACTAAATAAACTAATCTAGAGAATTCCATTATACATCACAATTTAAACCATTTTAACACAAGATGATAATAATTTAATTATTAATGATATAATAATGATGATAATAATAACAATAGTAATACTAATAAAAAATAATATAAGGGATTTAATACGCTACCTACAGTGTAATATAAGGAGTATGACCCAGTTCCCGAACCATATAGAACACAAGGAAGATAATGATAAATAATAATGATAAAATCTGTTATATTCAATTAGATCAAAACTGGACTTTAGTTCTTGAAGAGTTTCGCTTAGTCATCCGACGGCGAATAATGATAAGATAATGCATAATAATAATAATGATAATGTAATGTAATACATGATTAATAATAATGATAAATGATGATGTAATAATGATGATGATAATAATGACTATAAGTGATTGATAACTAATGATAATATGATAATGATATAATAATTGATATAATAATAATGTAATAAGATAAAATGATAATCATAAAATGATAATAATGATAATAATGATAATAATGATTAATAATAATAATGATAATTAATGATATAATAATAATAATGATAATAATGATAATAATGTATAAATTATATACATAATGAATAAGATAATGTAGATAATAATTAATATGATATAATAAAATAATAAATGGTATAATGAATAATAATGATAATACATAAGATAAGAAATGTAATAAATGATAATAATAATAATGATAATAATGATATAATAATGACTAATAACTAATAATGATATAATGATACTAATGCTAATAATAATAATGATATAATCAATAATGATAATAATGATAATAATGATGATAATAATAATAATGATAATAATATATAATAATATATAATAATGATAATATTAATTAATGAGATAAGGATATGATATAATATAATAATGATAAGAATATGAATAATAAGTGATAATTAATATGATATAATAATAATGGATGAGATACTAATGAATAATAATAATAATGATAATAATGAAATATAATAATAATAGATATATAATAATGTGATGATAATAATAATGATAATAATAAAAATGATTGATATAATAAATGATAATAATAATAATAATAATAACTAAATGATAAGAATGATAATAAGATGATATAACATAATGCATGATAATAATAATGATAATATAATGATGATTATAATAATAATGATAATTAATAATGATTACTAATTAATAATGAGATAATAATAATGATAATAATAATGTATAATACTGATAATAAAAAATGATGTAATAATAATGATAATAATAATGATACCTTAATAATGATGGTGGATAAATAATAATAAGATAATATACGAAATAAAAATGGATGATAATAATAATAATGATAATAATAATGATGATAAAATAATATATATAATAATAAATGATTAAATTAAATAATAAGATGATTAATTAATTAATAATAATAATAATGATAATAATGATAAATAATGAGATGATATAATAATAATAATAATAATGATAATAATGCATTAATAATATATGATAATATACACATGATAATAATAATAACAATGTCATAATATAATAATGATAACAATGATAAGTAATAATAATACAATGATTAATAATAATAATTAATAATGATAATAATGGTAATACTAATGATGATAACCATAATTATAAAATTAATAATAAGAATGATACAAATAATAGTCAGTAATAAGAACAACAACAACTACTATTTAAAATGATAACCAATTACACTCAATTTAAAGGGCAAGAATGAATTTAAATAAAAAAAAGTAACACAAGGAAAAATTATAACAATCACAGCCTACTAAACATTACACAGTAAGAATATCCCCATAGAGGTGATTTGTCTTTGCAATTTGAAATGGAATTAAAGAGATATGGTCCAATTATAGCAAACACATTCACAATCCTACACAATCTCCATTGATGGCTAATACCAGTAAGTAATGCTTACATGGGATGTGAGAGGTTGTAGTCCAGAAAGAGATTTAAATATAAGGAAAGAGAGATTCACACATATGCCAGTGAGTGTTCACCTACCATAATGCCACCAACCACATTTTTTTAATGAAACACCCCTTTGACCCAGGAGGGGTGGTTTTGGTTCTCTAGGGTGGGAGTGGGAAGCAAATTTAAAAGGCAATCATACTTTAAAACAACTTGTTTACCCCATCTCTTAAAGTACCAGGGTGTGACTAACCTTACCGATGGTTTTTACCAGTAGGTTCACCCCTTCCCTCAGTCTGAGGCCCTGCCCAATAGAAGGTATACTTAAATAGCCTGTTTTCCCATTGGTCGGGTCCCCAGACTGGTGGGGGGAGTGGCATAAGTAAGCAACATAAGGATGGGAACCAGGGGCAAAGAGAAGTTATGTTCTCACAAGGGTACTTTTAATGGGAGGTTACATAGTAGAATTGCCCTTTAAAATGAGCAATATAATATATAACCCTTCGCATCTGGATAAAGGGCAATGTAAAGTGGTTATATTGACCCAACATTAAAAGGTAACTGTGGTCCAAAAATGACAGGAATATGTGTGATATGGTACAGCATCACCAGATCACCTGCACTTTCTGCTCTGAAACCATGTGACAGTCCCTCTTTCCTGTGTCTCCTCTCTTGTGGACCCCGGGCCCCTCCCTTGAAGGCCCAACCTGGTCCTTTCCTTGCAGCCCCCTTGGCCCTTTCCCTTGCAGCCTCCAGAAGCCCCTCCCACTTATGGGTCTGTGGCCCCTCCCACTCATGGGTCCTGTAGCCCCTCCCCTTGCAGCCCCCTTGGGCCTTTCCCTTATGTGCTCTCCCCACTCATGGACTGTGGCCCCACCCACTCGCAGGTTCTGTGGCCCTCCCACTTGCAGGCCACATGACCTTCCCATGTTAGACCCATCTCGGCCACTTTCCTTGCAGCACCCTTGGCCTTTCCCTAGCAGCCTCCTGTGGCCCCCCTTGCAGACCCATCCTGGCCCGTCAGCCTTCTATGGCTCCTCCCCCTCATGGGCTCCTCATTGCCCCTCCCCACTTGCACCTCAGACCAAACCCCTCCCTACAGAAAACTGTAAAAAAACAACTTTTCAGCAGAGAATGAATCAAAAGTTTAAAGCTGTGGTGGTTCTCTACTAAAAAAGGCTGTTTTTACAGTTTCTGTAGGAAGGGATTGGTCTGAGTTGCAAGTAGGGGAGGGGCCACAGGGACACATGTAGGAGCGGGGACACAGGGGCCAAGTTAGGCCCGTGATTTGGAAGGGCCAGCAAGTAGGAGGCATTAAAAAAAAGCAGTGCTGTGGGCTGTGCTGTTCTTCCCCACCACCCCTTCTACCCTTCAGTCATGCATTGAGCATGTGCCAACCGCAATTAGAGAGGAGGAAGTTGTTTTTTTTTACCACAAGATTCAGAAACTCCCATCCCTAACTTTCTGATCAGTGATTTTCATATCTTGGGCTGGCATGCAGCACATAGATAGGTGGTTGATGGTTAATATTTAATGGTAGGAAACTGGCCTTTCATTTAAATCAACTTGTTGGAGACCACAGTTCCCCTTTAAGTAGTAGGATTCTCCAGTGAGAATGAATTATATCCACACTGCTGAATTAAGGTGGCCATACATATATTGATTTTACTTTCCCGACTGAGCGCTCCCGCGACATTCGATCGATCCTGCCGGAACCACCTCTCCGTTCTTCTATGCGACCGGCATGCGATTGCAAAATGAATGGGATTTTGCGAACACATGTCGGTCGCATAGAAGAAAGGGGGAGGTGGTTCCAGCAGGATCTACGAATGCCGGGGGAGCGCTCAGTCGGGTAAGTAAAATTGTGATATGTATGACCTTTACAGGGCTATGAGAAAATCCATAAGTTAATATATTATTCAACAGGCATGTCCAATTTGAATCCTTCAGTCATAATATAGGGTCATGGAGGCAGTTTCCTCCTGTCAATCACTAACTCAAGTAAAATAGCAGGAACAGGGATTGGTTGTTCCTGATCTTATACATACTGACCCCCTCCCACACAGCGTACACCAAACAAACAGACCCCCATCACTGTAGATTGTCAGGAAAATCAGCAAGGTGGTGACAATAAAATATAAGCGTTATAGAGAAAATAGGTAGACAGACCGAAGGACCCAATTTTACTGATTAAAGGACCCTTGAGGTCAAAACATGTAGTGTGGCACTTTGCAAATAAATACAACACCAAAATATATTGGGCTGTACAGAGCCCTTCTGTCGGTCTACTACTTTCTCTGTAACGCTTATATTGTGGATGCTGATGCTGAGGACGGAGGATCAGTGCAGTAGAAGGAAGCCACAGGTGGAGGATGAATCGAGTTACAATAAGATATCTTCAAATGGTGGCCCTAGATAAGTAGTGATATCAATTGTTACTAGACAAAAATCGCCCTGTGCGTGTTTACGAAATCCATACTACAAATCAGCCCCTTTTCGTTATGGACCGGTGAGCATTTGTCCAGTGGTCCCTGGCCGACTTAAAAATAACAGCACTTTAAAAAAGTTATTTTTAACTGGGGCCATATTATAAAGGATTTGCTATGTCAGACACCCTTTATCTACCGATACCGGCTGGTATATTCAAAATGTCCAGTATTGACTCACTGAAGTTGATAGGTCAATACCAAACAGTATGGAAAAAAAACACCTGGTATCGGCCTATTTGGACGTGGCAATTTTTTTTGGTGGTCAATATAAATAACTACTAGCTTATTTTTTTCTGATAAAGGATCTCTAAAGGTCATAACTGATCCTTTATAAATACGTCCTGGATATGGGCTATGTATTTTGGACACAGCGTTAAGTTTGCAACTGGGAGGGTGGGGGGGGATTCTCCCACATAAACTTAGCTCTTTATTTATGTTGAAGAAGAATTTAAAGGGACACACTATACTTTTTAATAAAAGACTGCTCTCTGGCTCCCCCATTGTCAGTGTCTCTGACGTGCCTTTATCTCTGAAAAAGTTGAGATATGTTAATGAATGGAGGGCAGAAAGGGGGAAGAGCCGTTAAAGCTGTCAGTTACTGCATAAGAATAGAATCCCAACACCCAATCACATCCATTTCATAAACATTGTTACCCACGAGTCTAAAATCTTTCTACCTCATTAATGAATTGTGATAATCACAAACAGCAACAACCTACTGACTTTCACTTATCATATTTCTTTTAATATTGTCGCCACTCTGCGTGTGTGCGCTGACAGGTCACACATCTAACCTAATACGGCAATCTTTCCCAATCTATATCGACAAAAGCATACATTAAATATTGGGAAATTGTACCCTCCAACATTCCCCTTTAATAGGTGCACGATAGAGAAATACATTACACAAGCAGTACTAAGATCAGGTTCACTTCATATCCTCCCCCTGCAGCGCTCTGACTAGTATTTCTATAAGTACCAACCTCCAACATTCCCCTTTAAATAGGTGCATGTCACGATAGAGAAATACATTACACCGAGCAGTACTAAGATCAGGTTCACTTCATTATCCTCTCCCTGCAGTCTTGTACTATGTTATTCTATAAGTACCAACCCTCCAACATTCCCTTAAATAGGTACACTATTGAGAAATACATTGCACAGAGCTGTGCCAAGATCAGGTTCACTCATTATCCTCCCCTGCAGTTCTGCACCATCAGGCCTATGTAAGAAAGTTCTTACTGTTAAAAATGGTGGAATTTGCCCCAACCAATCAGATGTTAGCTTCAAATGGTAGCTAACATCTGATTGGTTGGGGTATAAAAATAGCACCATTTTTCACAATAAGAACTTTTCTTACATAGGCCTGCATGGTGTTTCTATACATGTAACTATAAAGGTGAAATGGTGGGTGGGTATGGAATATAATGGTAACATAAAGGTTAATCATCCATTATATAGTGGATAAAGCACCCCCAACTGTAAATTATAAACCCTTTATGGAAATGTCATCCCTGAGGTATTAAAAGGCCAAGTTAACCTTTTCTACTCCTGAGTTTCCATTCACATAAACACGACAGATCTCTAACAAAAGATCTCACGCAGTCTAAACAATATCACGCAATCAAAAGGGAACTACACACAACTTGTAGCACTGTCACATCACTGGGACCCTTTAATAGGTCAGTCTCCCAGAATTCCTCTGTAACATTCGGATATCCCAGTTTATGTTACAGGGGATGGGGGGGTTCCTTCTCCTTCTGGTTCTTTATCGAAGTTCGACAGCAGATGGAAGCAAAACCTGAACAATCTCATTACAACAGGCAGAATATTTAAGTATTCTTTACTGTTTGTTGGCCATACACAAATGTATTAGTCACTAGTCAGTATCACCCGGAATCTGCCCTCCTGCAGGGTCTGTCCCGAAATGACAGGTCAATCAAGGATTCTCCTGATTGAATCCAGGCATGGCTTTAACACCCTATTCCAGGCAATGCCGTTTCCCGGTGAGTAACCATAGCAAGCTTCAGATCATACAGTTCCACAGCCAAACTCCTGTTCATGTCCCATAGACAGTTGGATTCCCACGTAATGTGTCACGTTTTCAAATTCCATATAATGTTTATGTGTTCTAAATCCCCACGTAATGTGCAATATGCTCTAAATCCCATATAAAGTGTCACGGTTCTGAAATCCAAATTCCGGTGAAGGCGTCCAGTATTTGGCTGAAAGTCGAACTCACACTTGACGCTGCTGATACTGTACACGTGGGTTTGTGCACGATCCGGGGATAGTTTTTTAACCTTTGGAAACATTTCGACGCCGCCGTCGCCTTCTCTGGTTCCCCAGTTACTTTGCCATCGCCTCCGGTCACAGGGGGGGCTCCCCGACCGATTCGGACACTTGTGCTTTTTAAATTCCGGGAAGGTGAAGCTTCTGAGCAGCCGGTCCAGCACCGAAACGGGTTACTTGCCGTGGCCACCCTGTCCGGGGGAGTGGGGCACAGCAGCGCGGGTGGCAGGCTGCTCTTTTCCGGTAGTAGGCGTCATTGAAAGTCTTTACCGGTGTGCCCGCGTTTGCGGTCCAGACACCCAGGGTGTTTTTGGCGGGAATCAGTAGGATTCCAGGGTTCCAGAGGGGTGGCTCTGTTTACCCAATCGGTGGGCAGTATTGGAGGTAAAGGAGGTAGGAGCTGCCCCCCTGCTCTCTGCTCCCCCCCCAGTATTGGAGGCTCCAGGATCGGGGTCTGGGGCTCAATAACCTGGAGGAGAAACCTTCAGTCCCTCTCCTTCCAGGCCTCTTCTTCCTCTATAGACCCATGGACTGGATGGGGCCCCTGGGGGCCAATGACCGGCTCCTCTCCAATGTGTGGGCCCCTGGACCCGATCAGCGCCAGTTCGCAGTTCTGTGGCCGAGGGATCGGCGAGTCCAGGGCGGAGTTGCCAACCCGATTGACCGCCCGATCTCCAGCCCGAGTATCTGAACGCCCGGACCAGAATCCAACACTCGAGAATGACCGGCCAGGGCCGCGTACATAGAGCAGTGTTCCCCCCCCGGTCCGGCAACTCGGGATCCGCGCCCCGCCCACCAGTAGCTTCACCTCCTCCAAGTGGCCCCGCTCGGCCGAGTAGCTCAGAGCCGACCGACGGATCGGTCACGATCGTTCACCGCCGCCCCGATCTCCGCAGGAGCCGCATGTACCGGAGCCGGTCCGGGGTCGGGGAGAGGGAGCAGCAGATCAGGGGGGTCCGATCCATTTCCCCGAACCGACCGATCACTTTCTTAGCGCCGATCGAATCCACAACGAATCGAACCATCTGGAGGTCATCGGCGATTCGTTCCCACAGAGACATCGATCGGATCCCCGACACGTTCAGCATCGCTGGGACAGATCAGCAACAAGTAACCGACCGGAGGGTCCAACATTGTGCAGGTGGGGGGGAGGGACCGGATACACCCCTGTCACATGGAACCGCCACATAGAACAGACATGTACACTGCATGCAGCATGTATGTACTGTAATAAACAGTTCTAATGAACTGAAAGTCAGCTAAAGGAACATGATTGTAAACTGTATGTCTTTATGCAAAATGTCCACATGGGCATGTTTGTAAACTGTATGTAACATGTATGTACTGTAAACTGTATATGTGTATATACTGCATGCACTTGTATAAAAGAACATGAATGTAAACTGTATTCACATGCTTTAGAAATGCTTATGTACAGTATGTAAATGCACATTTACATGTATGTAAACGTATTAAATGTCTGTACTGTACAATTTGTATGTTCATATTGAACATGAAATAACTGGATGTACATGTGCAAAAGAACATGCATATAAACTGTATTTCAATGTCCTTATGGAACATGCATGTAATGTAGTACATGTATGTAAATGTCCACCTGAACATGTATATGGATTGTATGTTAAGTGCTAGAGAACTATATTTAGCATTATACATATATTACAATAGAATGGAGATTGCGACCCATAGTTATATATCCTTGACTGCCATGGGCATTACCGGTATATCACGTTATAGGAACTACATTTTTAACATTGCACCTGTAACGTGACTGCAGCTGATTGCAGGCGGTTTTATTTTAATTATTGTGGTTAAATAGCACCAAAATCTTCCGTAGGCTTTACAATTCCATGTATACATTCACATCCGATCTAAAGCATTTACTTGTACACATACAACATGATGTGGGGGGGAACATAAAAAAAAATCGTTGCAGGTGTGTCCAAGGCTGGATTCGAAATCAGGTGTCCACTGAGCCACCGTGCTGAGGGACTTTTCCGGTCTGCGGGACTATAAAAACGCCCATTGTTTAATCGTATTTTACACCTTTATAAAGAGGCATTCTCAAATTTGGGGGGTGTGCATCCCTTCCAAGAGATACAAATACTTCTCTGTGTTTTTGGCAAACCAGCCGTAACCCGACATGGTGGTAAAATACTCATACCAACGTGATGATAATTTAGCGATATCGCTCCAGTTATAAATACCGCCCAGTATAAATAAATGCCTATATCATTCTGTCGTATTTATATCCTAATAATTTAGTACTATTAAAGGGAATGGCAATTTGCTGTTGTGCCTTTAAATATTTGAATAAAAAAACGACACATTGACCTATCATGTCTGCGGTTCGTGAGCTGAACACGTCTCGTGATCTGGTAAAGTAAGGTCGCTGTGGTCAGCCGTGAGTAATTAACGAGGGACAGGATCGATAAAGGGAAAGTATTGCTAGGAAACAATATCTACACAGAGGGATGAATGTGTCTCCCCCTTAGAATAATTACTAGTTGGTTATGGACTCTAAGGCCTAACTGGTCCATACTGAAGTTAATAAGTAAGTCACTCATTAGAAGGAACTTGTACCGTAAGGGT
Organism: Hymenochirus boettgeri; assembly: GCA_019447015.1. NCBI lineage: Eukaryota > Metazoa > Chordata > Amphibia > Anura > Pipidae > Hymenochirus > Hymenochirus boettgeri. The sequence goes on along the minus strand of JAACNH010004560.1, from coordinate 9,223 downwards.
CAGTTAACAATTTAAGGCTAATTTAACAATTTAAAGCCCATTTAACCCTTTAAAGCTCAATTCAACTATTTAAAACATATTTTAACAGGTAAAACTAAATTAAACCCGTAATGCTCAATTTAACCATAAAGCTCAATTGACACCCTCTAAGATTAAATGTAACCATTTTAAGCTCAGTTTTAACCCTTTAGTGCTCAATTTAACCCTTTAAAGCTAATGTAACCCTTTAAAGCTCAATTCATTCATTTAAAACTCAATTTAACACTCTAAAATCAATTAACCCAATTTAAAGCAATTTAACCATAAAGCCAATTTAACCCATTAAGGCCCAATTTAAGCCTTTAAAACTCAATTTAACCCATTAAGGCCCAATTTAAGCCTTTAAAACTCAATTTACCACCTAAGGCTAATTTAACCAATTAAAGTTCAATTTAACCATTTAAGTCAGTCTCACCCTTTAATGCACAATTTACCTCTTTTAAGGCTCAATTAACCCCATCTAAAGCTCAATTAACCTTCAAGTTAATTTAACACATTATGGTTAAATGTAACCCTTTAAAGCTCAATTTAACCTTCAAAGCTCAATTTAATCATTTAAAGTTCAATTTAACCAGTTAATTGAATGCAACCCTTAAAGCTCAGTTTAAACCCTTTAAAGATCAATTTAACCATTAAAGCTCATTAACACATTAAAGTCAATTTAACCCTTTAAGGCCCAATTAAGCCTTTAAAAGTCAATTTACACATTACGGCTCAATTAACCAATTAAAGTTCAATTAACCATTAAAGCTCAGTCTCCACCCTTTAATGCCACAATTTACCTCTTAAGGCTAACATTTAACCCATAAAGCTCAATTTAACCCTTTCAGCTCAATTTAACCCATTATGGTTAAATGTAACCCTTTTAAAGGCTCAATTTAGCCAATAAAGTTAAATTTAACCTTTAAAGCTCAATCTCCTTTAAATCGCAATTAACTCCTAAGGCTCAATTTAACCATGTAAAGCTAAGTTAACATTTTCTAACCCATATGGTTAAACGTAACCCTTAAAGCTCAATTTAACCCTTCAAAGCTCAATTTAATCATTAAAGCTCAATTTAACCGTTAATTGAATTTTAACCCTTTAAAGCTCAGTTAACCCTTTGAGCTCAATTTAACATTTTAAGGCTCAATTTAACCCTTGCACATATAATTCACTGGATTGCATAGTGTCGCATATATACAAACTTATTAGGAAATTCTGCCCCATTCCCTATATTGGTCATGTCTGTGTCTAATATTGTAACTGTCTACCTTCATACCACTGTGTTTACCACGAATGTGAATCACGCACCAAGCAATGTATCTGCCAAGGTTCTTTATACAGGCTGGAGTTTCCATAACTGGACCTGATAAATGGGCTGGCAAAATACAAGAGCATATTTCTAATGATTTATTTTATATCTTATGACATTCCGTGTCGTCAAATAACGTGTATTGTTATTAAAGGACAACTAAAGAAAAAACAGAATCAGAAGGAAGAACGCCATGATATAAGCAGTCTCACCTTTATATGTCTCACCTATCATTTAATGTGGGCTGCTGGAAATTACCTTACTGACATGGGGATTGTGTTTTTTTCCCCAGCATTCCAGTCTCACACAGCGTGGTCACTGACCCTGGGGTTCTTTTACATGCCAGCCCAACGGTGCCCATATACATACGACCTCCATCCAATGGAATACACAGAATGATTATTCCGTATGTTTTATGCAGAATGTTGGTTTGCCCGCAGTTTTACGTTAGTTTACATTTGCATTAGTTTTACGGGCATCATAACCTATACACACACATGGGCCAATGTTCAAAAAATCAGCCATGTGTATGGCCCTTCAGTACAGCAGGTAAAGTTCTACAACACCCAACGCCTCTAGCCAATCTGTTAAAACCCACATTAAATAGGGAACCATGGGGCCATATTTATAAAGCTGCCTTTAAAGACCAGTATCGTAAATTTACGATCGTTAAACTGATCGGAGATTAATGATCGCACTTTAGGATAACGATGGTAAATCTACGATAATAAATCATATTTACGATCCCCATTGAACACCATTGCGGTAGTTTACTAACGCACGGTATTCTATGATCGAACGTTCGTTAATTTTTACGGGCGCGATCGTAAATTAACTAGCCCGCGGTACGCTAAAAAGTAATACCACAGCTTAATAAATATGGCCCCATGGGTCAGTCTACAGTTAGAGCATATGGGGTGGAGACATTAGGTTGCGGGAATATGTAGGCTGTAAATACATTGGCAGTGGAGTGTGAGAGGCGGGTTGGATCATATTGGGTAGTATGATGGGTAATGTCTAGGCCAGGTTATATGGTGTTGAGGAGGTGGGTTTGAGGTTACGTTTGAAGGTGTTAAGGGACGTGAGTAACGGACAGATGGTGGAAGGGAGTTCCAGTGCAGGGGGGCAGCACGAGTAAAGTCCTGATTACGGGCATGGGAAGAGGTGAACAGGGGGGATGAGAGGAGGAGATCGTTTGCGGAGGGAAGTTGCGCCTGAGAAGGTGGTCGGTGGATCAGCTCTGAGATATATGATGGGCTGTATTGGATAGTGCTTTATAGGATAGGTAAGCGTTTGAAACTAGATCTTTGTGTGAAGGACAACCAGTGGATTGACTGACAGAGAGAGAGATAGAGTATTAGAGAAGCGAGAATAGAAATGAATGAGCTGGGCAGCAGGAGTTTAGGACGGTGAAGCGGTGCCAGGGGTTTTTGGTAAACCACACAGGAGTGTGTTGCAGTAGTCTGAAGGGATATGATTAGGGCATGAATTAGGATTTAGTAGCGTTCTTTCGAGAAAAAGACCAAAGCAGGAGATGATTTGAGATAAGTAAATTGACGCGGGTTTGAGGAAAGATCGGAATTACTGTTATTCCCATTCAATGGACATGAGGAGATGGGGATATCAGAGTGTCGTTAAATAATGTAAAACTAGGGAGGGAAAAATCGTGAGGGTGGGAAAAGGACAAATTCAGTCTTATGGAGTATAAAAATGTTATATTAGATTCAGTATTTTTTAAGGCCAAACAAAAAGTGAAAATTACAATATTGATGACCATGTTTCCAGGTATCGTCCAATCATACGTCATCTCCATGGTGGTATTCATAGAAAATAAACATACTGTATGGGATCTTGACCATGATTCACAGGTACATTGTACGCTAAGTCCACTGGCTCATAGTACACCGATCCTTGGTACATTGTTACACTAATCTCGGTCATAGTACACACATCCTTGGTACATTGGTACATTAATTCCTGGTTAATTAGTACACTGATCCCTGGTCACTTGTACAATAATACCTGGTTATAGTACACGATCCTTGAATGTACATAATTCCTGGTTAAGTACATGATCCCTGGTACATTTGTACAATATCCCCTGGTTCATAGTACACCGATCCTTTTACAAATTGCTACATTAATTCCTGGTTAATAGACACTGCCCTGGTACATTGTACACTAATCCTGGCTCATAATACAATGCTCCCTGGTTAATGTACACTAATCTCTGGCACATAGTACACTGACTCCCTGGTACATTGTACACTAATCTCTGGGCCATAGTACACTGCTCCCTGGTACATTGTACACTAATCTCTGGAACATATAGTTACACGATCCCTGTAATATGTACACTAATCTTGGCTCATAGTACCACTGATCACTGTACATTGTACAAAAATCTCTGGCACATAGTACACTGATCCCTGGTACAGTGTTCACTTATTCTGGCTTCATAGTACACTAATCCCTGGCACATTGTTCACTTATCTCTGGCTCATAGTACACTTAATCCCTGGTACATTGTACACTGATCACTGTTGACATTGTACCTATCTCTGGCGCATCGTACAATGATCACTGGTACATTGTACAATAATCTCTGGCACATAGTACACTGATCACTGGTACATTGTACAAAAATCTCTGGACATAGTACACTGATCACTGGTACATTGTACAAAATCTTGGCTCATAGTACACTGATCCCTGGGTGGTACTTGTACACTAATCCCTGGAACATTGATACACTAATCTCTGGCACATAGTACACTGATCACTGGTATATTGTACAAAAATCTCTGGATAGTACACTGATCCCTGGTACATTGTACACTTATCTCTGGCTCATAGTACACTAATCCCTGGTACTTTGAACTAATCCTGGAACATTGTAACTAATCTCTTGGACATAGTACACTGATCACTGGATATTGTACAAATCTCTGGCTCATAGTACACTGATCCCTGGTACATTGTACACTATCTCTGGCTCATAGTACACTAATCCCTGGTACTTTGGTACACTCTAATCCTGTAAATTTGTACAATTATCTCGGTCTCATAGTACACATAATCCCTGGTACTTTGTACACTGATCCTGGTACATTGTACACTAATCCCTGGCACATCATAGTACACTGATCCTGGTAATTGTACACTGATCTTGGTTCATAGTAAACTGCTCCCTGGTACATTGTACAATAATCTCTGGCTCATAGTAAACCACTGATCACTGGTACATTGTTACACTAATCTTGGCTCATAGTACAATGATCACTGGTACATTGTACACTAATCTCTGGCGCATAGTACACTGATCCCTGGTACATTGACACTCATCTCGGTCATAGTACACTGATCATGGTACAATTGTACACTAATCTCTGGGCATAGTAACCTGATCCTGGTACATTGTACACTAATCTCTGGCTCATAGTACACTGATCGCTGGTACATTGTACACTAATCTCTGGCACAATGTACACTAATCCTGGTACATTGTACACTGTCCCCTGGTACTTTGTACACTAATCCCTGGCTCATAGTACACTGCTCTGGACATTGTACACTAATCTCTGGCGATCGACACTGATCCCTGGTACATTGTACACTAATCCTGGCGCATTGTAACTGATCCCTGGTACATGTACACTAATCCCTGGCGCATAGTACATGATCACTGGTACATTGTACCCTAATCTTGTTGGCATCTAGAACACTGATCCCTGGTACGTTGTACACTAATCCATGGCTATAGTACACTGATCCCTGATCCATGTATACTATCCAGGCTCATAGTAACACGATCCCTCGTACATGTTTTACACTAATCTCTGGCTCATGTACACTGATCCCTCGTAACATTTGACACTTCTCTGTCCTGGTACATTGTATACTAATCCCTGGCTCAGATGGGGGATCAGTGTACTATGTGTACACTAATCCCTGTCTCATAGTAAACTAATCCCTGGTAGTTTGTACACTAATCCCTGGCTCCTAGTACACTGATCCCTGGTACATTGTACACTAATCCCTGGCTCAAAGTAAACTAATCCCTGGTAGTTTATACACTAATCCTGGCTCATAGTACATGATCCCTGGTACATTGTAACTAATCCCTGTCTCAAAGTAAAACTAATCCCTGGTAGTTTATAACACTAATCCCTGGTACATAGTAACTGATCCTGTACATTGTACACTAATCCTGGCTCAAGTAAAACTGATCCCTGGTACATGTACACAATTCTGGGACTGATAACACTGACACTGGTACTTGTACACTAATTTCTGGCACATAGAACACTGATCCCGGTACGTTGTACACTAATCCATGGCTCATGGTACACTGATCCCTGATACTTGTAAACTTAATCCCGGCTCTAGTACACTGATCCCTCGTACATTTTACACTAATCTCTAGCTCATAGTACACTGTTTCCTGGTACATTGTAAAATAATCTCTGGCTCATAGTAAAATGATCCCTGGTATGATTGTACAATATACTCTGGCTCATAGTACACTGTTCCCTGGTACATTGTAAATAATCTCTGGCTCATAGTACAATGATCCTGGTACATGGTACACTGATCCCTGGTACTTTGTATACTAATCCCTGGCTCATAGTAAACTAATCACCTGGTAGTTTGTACACTAATCCCTGGCTCATAGTACACTGATCCCTTGTACATTGTACACTAATCCCTGCTCATAGTACACTGATCCCTGGTACATGTTCTCTGACTCATAGTACACTGATCCTGGTATATTGTTACACTATCCCTGTCTCATAGTAAAAATATCCCTGGTAGTTTGTACACTAATCCTGGCTCATGTACACTAATCCCTGGTACATTGTACACTAATCTCTGGCGCATTGTACACTGATCCCTGGTACATGTTACACTAATCACTGGCGCATAGTACACTGATCCCTGGTAAATTGTAATCTCTGGCTCATAGTACACAGACCCGTGATAATTGTACACTACTTCTGGCTCATAGTACACAGACCCCTGATACATTGTTCACTAATCCCTGGCTCATAGTACACTGATCCCTGGTACATTGTACACTATCCTGTCTCATAGTAAACTATCCCTGGTAGTTTTACACTAATCCCTTCCTGGCTCATAGTACACTGACCCTGGTACATTGTACACTAATCCTGTCTCAAAAGTAAATAATCCCTGGTAGTTTTACACTAATCCCTGGCTCATAGTACACTGATCCCTGTACATTGTACACTAATCCCTGTTCAAGTAACTATCCCTGGTATTTTTACACGATCCCTGGTCATAGTACACTGATCCCTGGTACATTGTACACTAACCCTGGCTCATAGTATAAACTGATCCCCTGGTACATTGTACACTAATCTCTGGGCATAGTACACTGATCACTGGTACTTGTACACTATCTCTGGCACATAGAAACCCTGATCCCTGGTACGTTGTACACTAATCCATGGCTCATGGTCACTGATCCCTGATACATTGTACACTAATCCCTGGCTCATAGTACACTGATCCCTCGTACATTTACACAATCTCTAGTCATAGTACACTGTTCCCTGGTCCATGTAAAATAATCTCTGGCTCATAGTGTAAACTATCCCTGGTATATTGGACAATAATTCTGGTCATAGTACACTGTTTCCCTGGTACATTGTAAAATAACTCTGGCTCATAGTACACTGATCCCTGGTACATGGTACACTGATCCCTGTATTTGTATACTAATCCCGGCTCATAGTACACTGTACTGGTACATTGTACACTTACCCTGTTCATAGTAAACTAATCCTGGTAAGTTGTACACTAATCCCTGGCTCATGTACACTGATCCCTGTTTAACATTGTACACTATATCCCTGGCTCTAGTACACTGATCCCTGGTAATTGTTCTCTGACTATCATAGTACACTGATCCCTGGTATATTGTACACTTATCCCGGTCTCATAGTAGTAAACTAATACCTGAGTTTGTACACAATCCCTGCTATCGTACACTATCCCTGGTACATTGTACACTAATCTCTGGCGCATAGTACACTGTCCCTGGTACATTGTACACTAATCCCTGGGCTCATAGTATCACTAATCCCCTGCGGTAAAATGTACACTAATTCTGGCGCATAGTACACTGATCCTGGTACATTGTACACTAATCCAGGCTCATAGTACACTGATCCCTGATACATTGTACAACTAACCTGGCTCATAGTAACTGATCCCACGTACATTTTTTACACTAATCTTGGCTCATAGTACACTGATCCCTGGTATGTTGTACACTAATCCTGGGTTTATAGTACACTGATCCCTGGTACATTGTACACTAATTCCTTGTTATAGTTACAATTATCCCTGGTACATTGTACACTAATCTCTGATCTAGTACACTGATCCCTGGTACATTGTTACACTAATCTCTGGCTCATAGTACACTGATTCCTGGTACATTGTACACTAATCCCTGGTTTATAGTTACCTGATCCGGTACATTGTACACTAATCCCTGGCTCATAGTACACTGATCCCTGGAACATGTTACAGTAATCCCTGGCTCATAGTACACTAATCCCTGGTACATTGTACATAATCCCTGGTTTATAGTACCAATTATCCCTGGTACATGTACACTAATCCTTGGGATCTAGTACACTGATCCCTGGTACATTGTACACTAATCTATGGCCATAGTACACTGATTCCTGGTACATTGTACACTAATCCTGGTTTATAGTACACTGATCCCTGGTACATTGTACACTAATCCCTGGCTCATAGTACACTGATCCCTGGGAACATTGTAACAGTAATCCCTGGTCATAGTACACCTAATCCCTGGTTACATTGTAAACTAATTCTGGCGCATAGTACACTGATCCTGGTACATTGTACACTAATCCATGGTATCATAGTTCACTGATCCCGGATAAATTGTACACTAATCCTGGCTCATAGTAAACTGATCCCCACGGTACATTTGTACACTAATCTCGGCTCATAGTACACTGATCCCTGGTGTTGTACACTAATCCCTGGTTTATAGTACACTGATCCCTGGTACATTGTACACTAATCCCTGTTTATAGTACAATTATCCCTGGTACATTGTCACACTAATCTCTGGATATAGTCACTGATCCTGGTACATTGACACTAATCTCTGGCTCTAGGTACACAGATTCCTGGTACATTGTACACTAATCCCTGGTTTATGTACACTGATCCCTGGTACATTGTACACTAAACCCTGGCTCATAGTTCACTGATCCCTGGAACATGTAAGTTCCCTGGTCATCGTGACATGATCCCTGGTGATTGTACACTAATCCCGAGGTCATGTACACTGATGCCTGGTACATGTACACTAATCCCTATCTATAGTACACCGAACCCTGGTACATTGTACACTAATCCCTGGTTGTATAGTACACTGATCCCTGGGTCTTTATACTAATCTCTGACTCATAGTACACGACCCCTGGTTCCTGGTACACTATATCTGGTTGATAGTACACTGATCCCTGGTACATTGTACACTACCTCTGGCTCCTAGTACACAGATTCCTGATACATTGAAAAAAATCCCTTCCTCATAGTACACTGATCCCTGGTACATTGTACACTAATCTCTGGCTCATAGTACAATGATCCCTGGTACATTGCATAATCTCTGGCTCATAGTCATGATCCCTGGTACATTGTTACACTAATCCCTGAGTTTATAGTACAACTGATCCCTGGTAAATTGTACACTAATCCTGTCTCCATAGTACACAGATCTGTGGACATTGTACAATAATCCCTGGCTCATAGTACAACTGATCCCTGGAACATTGTACAGTAATCCCTGGCTCATCAGTACACTGATTTCCA
>JAACNH010004559.1:0-23578 GCA_019447015.1 Hymenochirus boettgeri | reverse complement strand
AGGGGGACAGCCAACCCCCTCACACCAAGGTAACACTGCCATAACCAGGAACAGGGGGACAGCCAATCCCCTCACACCAAGGTAACACTGCCATAACCAGGAACAGGGGACAGCCAATCCCCTCACATCAAGGTAACACTGCCATAACCAGGTACAGGGGGACAGCCAATCCTCTCACACCAAGGTAACACTGCCACAACCAGGTACAGGGGGACAGCCAACCCCCTCACACCAAGGTAACACTTACCACTCCAAACCGGTACATGGGGACAGCCAATCTCCCTCACACCAACCCGGTAACCTGCCATAAACCAGGTAACAGGGAAGCCCACATCCCCTCACACCATCGGTAAACACTGCCATACAAAGGTACAGGGGGACAGCCAACCTCCTCACACCAAAGGAAAACACTGCTAAACCAGGTACAGGGGGACAGCCAAACCCCTCAAACCAAAGGGTAACACTGTCATAAACCAGGTACACGGGGGACAACCATCCCTCACACCATGTGGTAACACGCCGAAACCAAGTACAAGGGGACAGCCAGCCTTCTCACACCAAGAGATAACATGCCAATAACCAGGACGGGGACAGCCAATCCCCTACAACCAAGGTAGTAAAAGACTGCCATAACCAGTCACGGGGGACAGCATCCCCTGCACACCAAGGTAAACACTGCACAGCATTACCAAGTACATGGGACAGCCAAATCGCCTCACACCAAGGTAAACACTGCCAAACCAGGTACAGTGGGACAGCCAAATGCCTCCACCAAGGTAACACTGCCAGAACCAAGTACATGGGACAGGGGTGGGACCAATCCCTCACACCATCAGGTAACACTTGCCCATCACCAAGTACAAGGACAGCCATCCCCGAATCACGCCAAGGTAACACTGCATAACCAGGTAACAGGTGGACAGCCATCCCCTCACACCAAAGGAAAACTGCCATCAACAAGTACAAAGGGACAGACAATCCTAACACCGAAGTGGTAAACACTGCCAAACTAGAGACAGGGGCCACAACCCCAATCACCTCACACCAAACGTGGTAACACTGCCATAACAAGGGACAGGGGACAACAATCCCCTCACACCAAGGTAACACGCCATAACCAGGTACAGGGGGAAAACCAATCCCCTCACACCAACGGGTAACACTGGCATAAAAGGTAACAGGGGGACAACAATCCCCTCACACCAGGTAACACTGCCATAACAGGCACAGGGGGACAGCCGCCCTCTTACACACAAGGGTAACACTGTCATAAACCAAGTAGATGGGAAAGTCAGCTTCTCAAACCAACGGTGTAAACACTGCCATAACCAGGACAGGGGGACAGCCAATCACCTCCACCAAGGTCAACACTGCCTTAACAAGGGTAAAGGGGACGACAACAACCCCCTCACACCAAGGTACACTGCCATAACAGGTTACAGGGGACAACAATCCCTCTCACACAAGTTAACACTGCAATACAGGTACAGGGGGACAGCCAATCCCCTCACACAGGTTAAACTGCCCATACACCAAGTACAAGGACAGCCAAGCCAATCCCCTCACACCAAAATAACACATGCCATAACCAGGTACAGGGGACAGCCAATGCCCCTCACACCAAGGTAACACTGCCATAACAGGTACAGGGACAGTCCCAATTTTCCCCCCCTGAACCCAAGGTAACACGCCATTTAACTTTAGACAGGGAACAGACAATCCCTTAACACCAAGGTGGTAAACACTGCCATTAACAGGTACAGGGGGACAGCCAGCCCTCTCACCCAATGGTAACACACTGCCATAACCAGGTACAGGGGGACAGCCAATCCTAACACCAGTAACACCAATAAACTAGTACCGGGGACAGGACAATCCCCTACACCAAGGTAAAACACTGCCTACAACCAGGTTACAAGGGGGACAGCCAATCCCCTAACACCAAGGTAACCCTGCCAACTAACAGGTAAGGGGACAGACATACCCCTAACCCAAGGTGGGTACACTGCCATAACAAGAGTACATGGGGACAGCCGCCCATCACACCAAACGGTAACACTGCCATAACAGGTACAGGGGGACAGCCAGCCTCTACACCAGGTCACCATGTCCATAACCAGGCACAGGGGGTAGCCAATCCCCTAAACCCAGGTAAACTGCCCAAACACAGGAACAGGGGGACAGCAGCCCTCTTACACCAGGTAAACATGTCAGCATAAACTAGGCACAGGGTCGCCAATCCCCTACCACCAGGTAACACTGCCAACCAGGAGAACAGGGGACAGCCAGCCCTCTCACACAAGGTAACATTGCCATAACAAGTACAGGGGGAACAGCCAAGCCCTCTTACACCAAGGTAAACTGCCAAACCAGGGCACAGGGGGACAGCCAATCCTAACACCAAGGTAACACTGCCATGAACAGTAAAGGGGGACAGCCATCCCCTCACACCCAGAAAAACAAGGCCATAACGAGGTACAGGGGACAGCAAATACCCTCACACCAAGGTAGAACACTGCATAACCAGGTACAGGGGGACAGCCAATCCCTCCACACACATTTACACACCATAAACAGGTACAGGGGGACAGCCAATCCCTCACCACTAGAGGTAAACACTACCATAATACCAGGTACAGGAGGGTAGACAACCATTCACACCAAGGTAACACCGCCTAACCAGAAACAGGGGAGATGGCCAACCCCTCACACCAATGGTAACACTGCACATAACCGGTACAGGGGGACAGCCAAACCCCTCACACAAGGTAACAACTCAAAAAAAAATACAAAGGGCAGACAATCCCCTCGACACAATGGTGCACTGCCAAACCGGTTACGAGGGAGACAGCCTATCCCCTCACACCAAGGTTACCACTGCATCATAACCAGTGGACAGGGGAAGCCAATTACCCTCCACCAAGGTTATAACTGCAATAACCAGGTACAGGGGGACAGCCAATCCCCTCCACACCAGGTAAACACTTGCATAACCAGGACAGAATGACATCCAACCCCCTTCACACCAGGTAACCTGCCAATAACAGGTACATGGGGGACAGCCATCTCATCACACCAAGGTAACACTGCCATGAACCAGTACAGGGGACAGCCAATCCCCTCACACCAGGGTAACACTGCCATAACAAGGTTACAGGGGGACAGCCCAAATACCCTCCACACCAAGGTAACACTGCCTAACCAGGTACAGGGGGACAGCCATCCCCTCACACACAAGGTAAACACTGCCAAACAAGGTACAGGGGGACAGCCAATCCCCTCACACCATGGTCAACCACACTGCCATAACCAGGTACAGTATGGACATATAACCCCTTCACACCAAGTGGTAACACGCAGATAACCAGTACAGTATGACATCTAACCCCCTCACACCAAAGGTTACACTGTTCAAACCAGGTACAGTATAATAGACCTAACCCCCCATCACACCAGGTTACACTGTCATAACAGGTACAATGGGACAGCCAATTCATCACATCCAAGGTAACACTGCCATTAAACCAGGTACAGGGGGACAGCAATCCCCTCACACCAAGGTAACACTGACCATAACAGGTACAGTATGACATTCCAACCCCTCACACCAAGGTAACACTGCCAATAACCAGGTAAATGGGGACAGCCAATCTCCTCACACCAAGGTAACACTGCCATAACCAGGTACTAGGGGGGACACCCAATCCCCACACAAGGTAAACACTGCCATAACCAGATACAGGGGGGACAAGCCAATCCCTCACACAAGGTACAACTGCCTATAACCGTACAGGGGGACAGCCAAACCCCCTCACACCAGGTAAACATGCAAAAAAAGAAGGTACAAAGGGGCCACGACAATCCCCTCACACAAAGGTAGCACTGGCCATACCAGGTACAGAGGGACAGCCTATCCCCTCACCCCAAGGTTACCACTGCCAATATAACCAGGTAAGGGGAAGCCAATCCCTCACACCAAGTTACACTGCCCATAACCAGGTACCGGGGGAAGCCCCAATCCCTCACACCAAGGTAACACTGCCCAGTAACCAGGTACAGGGGACATCCAAACCCCGCACACCAAGGTAAACACTGCCATAACCATGGTACAGTAGACATCTAACCCCTCACACCATGAGCTTACACTGCCCATAACCAGGTACATGGGGACAGCCAATCTCTATACACCAAGGGTAACACTGCATAACAAGGGTACAGGGGGACAGCCAATTCCCCTCCACACAAGGTAAACTGCCACTAACCAGGTACAGGAGGACAGCCAATCACCTCACACCAAGGTAACACTGCCATAACAAGGTACAGGGGGACAGCCCAAATCACCCTCACACCAACGGTGGTAACCACTGCCATAACCAGGTAGGGGACCGAATCCCCTCACCCAATGGGTAAACACTGCCATAACAAGGTACAGGGGGGACAGCCATCCCCTCTACACCATGGTAAACACTTGCCAAACCAGTACCGTATGACATCTAACCCCCTCACACCATGGTGAACACGGCCAACCAGGTACAGTATGAATCTAACCACCTCACACAAGGTTACACTGTCATAACCAGGTACAGATGAAATCTAACCCCCTCAACACCAAGGTTACACTGTCATAACCAGGTACATGGGGACAGCCAATCTCCTCACACCAAGGTAACACTGCCCATAAACCAGGTACAGGGGGACAGCAATCCTACACCAAGGTTAACACGCCTAAACCAGGGACAGTATGACATCCAACCCCTCACACCAAGTGTAACACTGCCAATAACCAGTACATGGGGACAGCCAATCTCCTCAACCAGGTAACACTGCCATAACCAGGTTACAGGGGGACAGCCACTCCCCCACACAAGGTAACTCTGCTCATAACCGATAAAGGGGGACAGCCAACCCCTCACACCCAAGGTAAACTGCCATAACAAGGTAACAGGGGGACAGCCATTCCCTAAACCAAGGTAACACTGCCATAACCAGTTACAGGGGGACAGCCAATACCTCACACCAAGGTAACACTGCAAACCAGGTCAGGGGGACAGCCAATACCCTCACACCATGTAACACTGCCTAAACCATGTACAGATGACATACTAACCCCCTCAACCAAGGTTACACTGCCATTAACCAGGTTACTGGGGACGCCAATCATCCTCACACAAGGTAACCACTGCCATACCAGGTACAGGGGGACAGCACAATCCCCTCACCCAGGTAACACTGCCATAACCAGGTACAGGGGGGACATCCAACCCCTCAACCAACGGTAAACACTGCCTAAACAGGTACAGTGGGACAGCCAATATCCTTCACACAAGGAACACTGCCATAACCAGGTACAGGGGGCAGCCAATCCCCCTACACCAAGGTAAACACTGGCCATACCAGGTACAGGGGGACAGCCAATCCCCTCACACCAAGGAGTAACAATGACATAAACCGTACAGGGGACAGCCAATCTACCTCACAACCAAGGTAAACGAGCCATAAAGAAGGTACAGGGGGACAAACCAATCACTCACACCAAGGGAACACTGCCAACCAGGTACAGCGGACGCACAATCCCCTCACCCAAGGTTAACAACTGCCATAACCAGGTACAGGGAGCATCAAAACCCTCACACACAGGTAACACTTGCCATAACCAGGTACATATGCAATCTAACCCCTCACACAATGGTTACACTGCCATAACCAGGTGACATGGGGACAGCCAATACTCCTCACACCAAGGTAACACTGCCATAACAGGTACAGGGGGACAGCCAATCCACTCACACCAAGGTAACACTGGCCATAACCAGGTACAGGGGAAGCCAATCCATCACACCAAGGTAACACTCGCATGAACAATAAGCAGAGGGACAGCCAATCCCCTCCACCAGGTAACTGCCATAACAGGTACAGGGGGACAGCCAATCCCCTCACACCAAGGTAACACGTTGCATAACAAAGGTACAGGGGGACCAGCCAAATCCCTCAACCATGAACCTGCATAACAGAGTACAGGGGGAGCCACATCCCCTCACCACCAATGGTAACCAAACTGCCATAACCAGGTACAGTATGACATCTAACCCCCTCACAACCCAAAGGGTTACACTGCGATAACCAGGTACATGGGGACAGCCAATCTCCTCACACCAAGGTAACACTGCCATAACCCAGGTACAGGGGGACAAGCCAATCCCCTCAACCAAAGGGTAACACTGCCATAACCAGGTTACAGTATGACATCCAACCCCTCACACCACGGTAACACTCCATAACAGGTTACCGGGGGACAGCCCAATCCCTCACCCAAGGAAACCACTGCCATAACAGGTACAGGGGTGACAGCCAATCCCATCACACCACAAGGTAACACTGCAATAACCAGGTAAACGGGGACAGCCAATCACCTCACACCAAGGTAACACTGCCATAACAAGGTACAGGGGGACAAGGCCAATCCCCTCACACCAACGGAACACTGCATAACCAGGTACAGGGGGACAGCCAATCCCCTCACACCAAGGAACAGCATAACCAGTTTACAGGGGGACATTCTAACCCCCTAATACCCAAGGTTAACACTGCCATAACCAGGTACAGGGGGACAGCAAGCTCTCTACACCAAGGTAACAGGCCATAACCAGGTACAGGGAGAGACAGCCAATCCCCTCACACCAAGGGGGTAACACTGCATAACCAGGACAGGGGACATCCAACCCCCTCACACAAGGTAACACTACGATAGCCAGAAACAGTATGACATCGAACCCCTTCACACCAATGGTAACACATGCCATAACAGGTACAGGGGCAGCCAACCCATAACACCAAAGGTGGTAACATGCCTCATAACCCGGGACCGGGGGAGACAACACAATCCCCTCACACAACAGTCGTACACTGCCATAACAGGACAGGGGGACAGACAATCCCTCACACCAACGGACACTGCCATAACAGGTAAGCGGGGACAGCCAATCCCTCACACCAAACGTAACACTGCCATAAACAGGTACAGGGGGGCAGCCAATCCCATCACACCAACGTAACACTGCCATAACAGGTTACAGCGGGACAGCCAATCCCCTCACCACCAAGTGAAACCACTTGCCCATAACAGTTCAGCGGAGACAGCAATCCCTCACACCCACGTAAACATGCCTTAACCAGTACAGTGGGACAGCCATCCCCTCACACCAACGTAACACTGCCATAACCAGGTTACAGCGGGACAGCCAATCCCCATCACACCAAGGGTAACACGCCATAACCACGGTACAGTGGGACAGGCACAATCCCTCACACCAAGGTAACAATCGCTCAAACCAGGTACAGTATGAATCGACCCCCTCACACCAAGGTAAACACTGCCATAACCAGGTACAGATGACATCGAACCCCCTCACACCAAGGTACAACGCCATAACCAGTACATAGTATGACAGCGACCCTCACACCAAGGTAACCACTGCATAACATGGTATACAGTATGACACGAACCCCTCACACCAAGGTAAAACCTTGCCATAACCTGGGTACAAGTATGACATCGAACCCCCATCACCATAGGTAACACTGCCACAACCAGGTACAGATGACATCAACCCCCTCACACCAAGGTAACACGTGCCATAACACAGTACAGAGGGACAGACACAGCAATCCCCTCACACACCCGAGGCAACACTGCCATTTAACCAGGTACAGGGGAAGAAACGCCACCGCTACACCACGGGTAACATGCCATAACCAGGTCAGGTCAGGGCGATATAAGATAAAAGGAAAAAGATAGACTGCATCACTGACTTAGTGTAAACAAACAAAGTCCTTATTTTAACTAGTGGGACTTGACAAAACATTTTAAAAAACACGTAAAAAAACACACAAGCAAAACACAAGATACTTCTGACCTTCATAATATAGCGTGCAATAACACATAATACCATAGTGGTATCAAGTAATATAGACTAAGAAGTAAAGTGCCATCAACATGAGACTTCCACGAGGGTGAGCGCATTTCCCTCAGGTCTCACATCCTGGGAGTCTTCGTCAGCCAAATAACCCAATGCCTCTAACTCTATTTATACAGACTGGTGGCCTACAACTTCCTTTCATCGCCCAAAGCGAACCGGTGACACTCAACGATATGCAAATCACGTACGCACACTAGTAGCTTGGGTCACCTGATTGGCGGATACGTAGGTCCCGGATCTGCGAAGACGCAAAGTTTGATAGTATAAACTGTTATCAATTCACAAGCGTACAAACCAAAATTTCTTAGAGTGAACCCTGTTTACACCGGTTTCTCCTACTGTCCAGTGTTACACAAAACATTAAAGAGGTCTGGTCCACAAGGTCAAGTTAAAAAACATATATATTCCCAATTTACAGTATATACAATTATGTAGTTATATTATTAAGTATTTAACAGACATAATATATTAAATATTTAAACATTCCACAGATGGATACATAGGTGGTTGATAGAGAGGTGAAGGAAAGTATAATCCAAAGTAAATGAAGTATCCATACCAATCATAAACCCCGCAGGATTTATATGCATAGCAAAAAGTGTTAATTTTGCACCGATATGAGGTTCAGTTTGTGTGTATCACACATATGGAAATTGTCCCAGCAGAAGGTGCAGGTATCCAAAAAAACTATGTATTTGCTAACAAACATCGAGGGATAGGTCGTTAAATATTAAACATGTAAAGTCACCTTAGAGTTGCACAGATTCACCATCTGCAAATCTCTCTATGACATAAACTCGAACTATCTTTGCACGGAGTTTTATATTGAGGGGACGTTTCATTTTCTCCATTGTCTCGTGGTCGTACCTTTAACGGGATTATATTACAAGACAGTAATCAAGGTCCATTGGGGGGGGAACAGGTTTAGTAGATAGATTCCACCAGCTTCTTTTTTAGGAGAGTCTCTGAAGTCTCCTCTTTTATTTTGCTGTGACTTTTTCAAGACCAATGACGTTAGCCATTACTTGACCCAACAATTTAATTTAAAAAAAGTGTTGCCCACTGTTGTTAAAGTTTTACCTTGTATAGTATCTCTTGAAGCATTCTTTATGTGAGAGGTGCTAGCTAGCCAATGTTAAGGCTTTGTGTGTATCCCTACATATAACATATCATTAAGTACATTAAGGCAATCTAAATTTTTTTTGTCCTGCAGTTGATTTAATCTTTTACTTATATTAACTGTTTATCATTTATCCAATGTATTCTGGTCTTTACAGACAGATATGGGCAAAAATGTACGAGCTGCCCAAGGAATGAAGTCCCACATAATTTTTGGCCGTCCCTTTGTAGTTGTTTTCTCTCAGAAATGACTATGGATAACAAGCTGATCACCTATATACGCAGCCCGTTGTGTCAGTTGAGGTTATCGTGTTAAAGGAGAGACATATAGAATCGGCTTTCAAAATATGCCAATTTTTGGAAATATTTCTTAATTTTGGACCATTGGTTGAATTATAATTAGAATGAATACTCACCTTTGTTAGTCATTACTTTTGGGTTTGGCAGCTATCAATAGTTGTGATCCTGATTAGATGAACTGCTTCAAGTTTCAAGAAAGACTTTGGGTATCCCTAGTCAGCAAATCTCTCGACAGAGTGCAGCTGCTATGTTATAATCCTCCAGTTTTGTACAAATCCTTCCTACGTGTCCTGAGGAATTGGCCCTTCGGGATCCCCCGAAAGTAGAGATTGAGGGGTGCGCGATCTGAAAGGATAAGAGAGAAATGTGGTGGCAGTGGGTTTTTCTAAACAGCTTTGTAGTAGATACTAGGTTTTCTATTCTTACTTCAACATCAAGGGAAATTCACTTGGTCATCTGAAATTCTTTAGTGAGTAGATGGTTTAGACTCTTATTATTAGTATATCAATAAAATTCCTCAAAGGAGTTCCGCGGCGCTTGCCAGATGATAAAAAACATCATATAAATCTCAGCAGTAAGGAATGGTTCATAGATGATTCCAATTTAATTCCCACCAAAACCCAAAGAACAGATTGGCAGTAAGAGGGCCAGCGCATATGGCGCCAAATCGTGGGTCCCATTATGCTAAAGAAACATCCGATCCAAAACAAAAATCTTATGATTCAGTATGGAAAATCAAGTATACTCATAATGAAATTCATTTTGCCTGTTCTCAGCTCTAAAGTCTCAGATGCTTAAAAAGTAAAATCAACAGCATTTAAGTCCTTCTGTCTGAGCTGATGTTTGTATATAAGACTTGAATATAAGTTGCAATATACAGTCTTTCCCCACATGTATGTCTTTCGTTTATTGATGAAATCCAAAGTATCTCGTAAATAGAATCAAGGTAAGGTACAGTTTTGCGCAAAAAAAATAATACAACAAATTACAGGCTGGTCTATCCAGACTATCGATTGCCTGAAACTATAGGACCCACCTGGGGGGTATCCTTTGTTTATGCACCTAGGCACACATATAAAACGTCAAAAGTCTAGGATTATTCAAACCAAGAGGAAGTCAGATTCCTTTTGTCACAGATATGCCCTCCACAATGCTTCATCCAGAATCCTGTCTGAGTTTTTTCTGGAGAGGTCTCTGTGGGTGGATAGATAGTAGTCTGATGATAATTATGTTAATAAACAGTGGCTTTTGGCCCTCGACTATATACAGATAGTGGTAGGCCACATTACAACGTTTCCTCCTGATTGGATCTCTTATCTCCAACGTCTTGATAACTTTGGGAGTTCTGAAAGTTGCTTGACTTCAGGTCTCGATAAAATTATTATTAATATAATAAGTGGTTTTTGTAATGATTCAATCTATTGTATCATTACTCATAAAAGAAATGTAGGTTAGGGAAATCCGACAAGGGAGGGGTATAAAGGTTAGACTTCGGTCTTAAACATCTTCACTGTTCAGTAATACCTTGGTGTGTTTTGTTTTGATGTCTCAGATTTGTCCTTTTAAAACCAGGCCTACAACCCATAACACTAAAATAAAAATGTATGATATAAAAATATATTAGAATATATGGGTTATCCACTTAAAACGGAAATGTCTAACATATAGATACTGTCTAAAACTATATTAAACATGGATGTTGTAATATATTCTCACCCTGGGTACATTAGGGGAGGGGGGTAAAATCACTATAGTTTTCACTTTAAATAACAACAATATTTACAAAAAATCAAATTATACCCCACTGACTTATTACCCAGGGGGAAGACTTAAAACGTCCTCATCTCTAGAAGCGGTTATCAGAATTGGATAGATAAGGTGCTGTGGGATCCATGACCTATGTTATCCCCAGGGCAAACGCATGTTATCCTCATAGGGCAGGCCCCGGGGCTGCACGGATGACACGGCATGTCCTAGCCCAAAACCAAGCTTTATAGTCAGGGTCAAAGTGATCAGTATTGTTTTCTTTTTTACAACAAAATCAATTATTAGTTTAGATTATTTATGTGAGTGCTCATAATTCCCCCCACCTCTCTTTATTCACTACTTCTTGTAGTGTCTGCAACACTTATAAGTTCTGCACAGCCTCACCATGGACACCGCTTACACCTCTCTCTCCCCCCTTCGTTCCTTTCTCTGCTGAGTCTCTAAATATTGCATAAAGTGTGCAGCGCAGGCTGGACAAAGGGTCAGGAATGGGCACATATTATAATTTCTGCTTCTGGAGTGGGACAGGGCTGAAAAAACATTGAAAAACATGTGGAGAGTAACTGGAGATCTTGCTGTGTTCTAAAGGACACTTTGAAATTTGAGTAACACTTAATATAAAAAGTATAGGGTGAATTAATTGAATACAATAGTAATACAATAGTGATATTTATGGTATCTTTTATCATATTGTACCCACTTGTGCTTCTGTCTGTGGTTCTAGAGTAGTTCGGGTACGACCATGTGCTCAGTGATACAACATACCTTCCACATACTTTTTTCGGATGCTGTTTCAAAATGATCGAGAAAACAGTATTTAGCGATAAGCAATGTTACTGAAACTTTTAATGGACCTGGGGTTGGCGTTATATATTCAGTGAACATACAATGGCGCTATAGAGAACATCATCTATTAACAAACATACCTTCTAATGATGAGATTTGCATTGAGTTCATCATAAAAATAAAGTAATACTAAATATCTATATCGTGGGATTGAAAGGGTTATATGAACATTTTAAGGGAATAATAAAAAAAATTTTCACCTCCAGTATATTGTAGTTATTGGAACAGCCCAAATACATACACGTGCCATCGAAAAACCTAAAAGACCGTGCTCCACAGAAGAAATTGGTTTTCTACCATTTCACCTAATGTTAATTACGGATATTGCACCTTGATGTATTTATACAGTTCAGTTTGGGAATCGCAGGACTCAGAACTTATATTTGATGGTGAATGAAATGAAACCTTTGTCTACGTAGTGTGCATCTGCATTATACCGCCCGAAGACAGAGCTACTTAAGATCTCTGGATGATATAATACTTAGTTGTTTCAAAAGACCAAAAGGAGAAAAAATATGTTATATGAAAAAAAATCTATGACATAAAACTTCATAATGCTCGAATGGCACAGAGTTTATTTACAGGTCTTCTGCCTACCAATAACTGTACATTAACAGGCTGAGCATCACTGTTTAAAAACTATGTCCCTTGCCATTAAAAAATCTGATTATTTCTAACCAGATTCTGATAATAATGACAAAACGTAGACAATTATAAAACACGGTAGACATTCTAGAGTGTGAATATATTATGCCAAAATGTATTGTTTATCGTGTGTTTTGTTTTTGTTAGGAATGAATTTTTTACTGAATGCTAAGCATGTTATGGGGTGATAAGGCTAAATAACTGAGTAGTTAAATATAAAACTAGACATGAAGCTATTTTTTTTTTATGTCTTAATGACTCTGACATTTCTGGCACCAATGAGTCTTCAAAAGTCATTTAGTAGAGCAACCTATGGAAGAGCCAAATTCAAATTTAGAATTGTTGTGCACTAGAATTTGTTTTTTGTATGGTCTTAAAAGTATAAAAAACATTATTTAACAAGCAATAATAAAAGAAAAATGAAGAACGAGTCCAATTGGTTCATGTGATCTCCAAACCGTATTGGATACATTGGGCTTTTCTTAAATCCAGCAGCACATCCCCACGACCAAAAAAGTGAGTCTCTCAAAAGATGCGAAACAGTGGTCTAAGATAGAACTGAACTAAGCTCTTTAAATTTGAGGATTGCATCAATCCATGGTCCTGGGGCTATTTATGAATTAAACTTGTTTCTAACTGTTTCCGATACCATATGCCTCTGTTAGCCATTCGTGCATATACTCTTCTTTCTTCTCTGAATGTATTACATCCCATGCTGTAAGGACCAAGGATTCTCAACGTAAAAACCGCTATGTAAAAAAATGGTTTAGCAGATGTAGCCTTTTCGGATCTTCTACCAACCAACTCGCCCCCATATTTAATGGTCCCACATTCCTTCAGTCGCCTCATTTGTTACCATTTTATACTTAAAAACATTTTGGCGGGTGGGACTTGCTTTGTTGGCAATCCGTATTTCATTTCTATTTAGCCAGTTTTAATTGCTTTCTTACACTCTTTAATTACGATTTGTACTCCCCTTTGTAAGCCTTGTTCGGTTCCCTCTGTTTTAATATTTTTTTTCTTTTTTGTCCCATTTCCCTTTTAACATTACTGAGCTAATTTAAGCCATGAGGAGTTACCTAATTTTTTAAATGTTCCCTAAAGGTACAAATTTTAAATGTAATAGTTTAATATCCTTTAAAAGTGGGTCATATCTGCTCTATATCTTTACCTAGACAACAATTCCCCCAGTCTATTGAGCAGGGTGATTCATCTTATCAGCATTAAAACTTAGCTTTCCTAAAGGTAAAGGGTTTTTGTATCTATATATAATGACACTATATCCTGGTCCACTATTCCCAACGCTAATACCATTCAAGGAGCTTAGATTTAGCAACCAGATCCAACCAACGCTTTCGTATAGTAGCGCACTTCTACCCATCGTGTGAGGGGAGAAAGAAAATATAGGAAATTTGAAGGAAATTAACCTTTGCACGGTGGGCAGTTACCTTAACTCCAATCTATGTCAGGGTAGTTCAAATCCCCCATAACACAGAACATGCACCATACACAGCAGCCTTCGCCAATCTGCATTGGAGATTCATTTCACCTTCTCCCCAGCATTTGCGGCTTTTAAAAAACTCAAACATTAATTTACCTACCTTCTTGCTTCCCTGTTACACAGCTATAACCCCATTATTGTTTCTGCCCAGTATCGTTTATGTCTCCATCTATTCCATCTTGTAGATTGGCTTCCAATTCCTGGTAATAACATAACATTACATACTACTCCTCCTCCTTTCCTTATAACTCTGTAGTCTAAATAAGGCAGTAGCCTTCAATATTGTACTGTCCAGTTCGTGTGATGACTCATTAAGCCATGATCTGCTATACCAGTCACATATACCTTGCCTTAAAGCTATTATTTCAAGTTCCCGGTTTTTTTCCAGCCAGACTTCTTGCATTTGTAATACATACATTTTAGATTACAAATTGATTTACGTCCATTTACATGGTCGTACATGCCTCCTATCCTCTATGCTCCCACCCTCCCCTTCCCCATCTCCGTTTTGTGTTGATAGCCCCCTGATCCCTAACGTCTCGTATCTAGACCTCCTGTTGTTCACTGTCAACGGGTCCCACCCTGTCCACCACACAATACCGAGTTTTAAAATTACGCCACACAACCCATAGCCAACTGTCTCCCCAAAACCAGGCTGCCACCGTCACCATGAGGTGCCATCTGTCTCTACTAAAGAGCCTGTAGCAACCAGAAAAGTCAGCCACAGTTCTTCAAAAACCCAAACCCAATGCAGGTTTTACCAAGCCCTGCCACATGCTTGCAGTTTTCCCTTTAGATTCGGACCTCAGATTCCAAAGGGAGCACCCACTCACATCTGACACATACATAGGTCCCTTGGGCAGGCTGCTCCAAGATCCCTACACGCGTCAGGATGCACAAGCGGCGTGGCCCCAAAACCAAACTGTCCATACAAATAGACAAATACACACCAACGCAATATACACCCAGAGAAGAAACAAGCAATTCACACACATGAGGAGAAACGCAATACACACCAGAGAAACAGCAGTGTTGTTCTTAAAAACCCTTGCTTGTTCTAACCGCTTTGTTTTCAACGCTCTCCCCCTAAAAAAACAGACAAACCCTTAAACAGAAAATCCCTTGAAAAGAAAGAAAATCGCTCAAGAGCGGTCGCTCTGGAGAATATGACTTAAATGTGGTTTTAAAGGAGAGTTTACCCAGAAAAGTGAACCTATTCCCTTTGCATTAGAGGAGCTAGGTCTTAACTCCATTCTTCAATTAATTTAACAAGAAACCGGGAGCGAAGATAAAAATTAACGTTGAGGTTGATGTGACTGCTGGACCTTTCTGATATGTCCAGGCTGTTCTGGCTTTACTTTAATTATGACAAGCATGACATGCTTATGGGTGCTAATGCGCTCTATAGTTAATTAAATCGGGAAACAGTTAGAATTGGCAGAGGAGCCACGGTGGTTAGCAGCGGGATCGCTCATGGGTTAGGTCTTCTATATCTTCGTTGTGGCTCATTGGTTAGATGAAGAATGAGTAGGAACGAGAATAGCAATCTTGCCTCCTGCCTCTTCAATTAAATGTAAAAAAAAAAGGAAAAGTTAACTTCTCAGTGAATTTTCCTTACACATACACATTTGTTTGTGCAATTGACGGGGTTTCGGGATCTTAAGCCGTCAGGATGACCTTTACATACAATATACAGAAGGAAGTTGGCCATAGAGGCTGCACATCCCACTTATCAACAGAGAACAGAATAAAATGAATTCCTACAGGATGAGTTTTGTTCAGTAATGATGTTGCTGGCGTTAAATTTATGTTTTATAAGGTCTTTCTTACAATTTTAGGACTTTAATGGAAAGTTAATTGGTGCCATCTGTTACAAGATGTTTACCTGGGCTACAATAAAGAGAAAATTGTTTGGAAAAGTGAAACTTTATTCACAATACACTCCTATTCGGTGGTGCTTATCTTTTTTTTTTATATGGTATAAACAGTGGACAGAGCCTGGAGATTTGTTTGTTATATTGGAATGAGATTTGTAGATAATTGTGGTTTATTAACACCTTTCTCATTAGAAACACTTACAGGTAAAAAATGTACACTTTGAACATAACTTTGTATTTCCTCCCCCCCCACCCTAGATGCGTCAGCCGTGAACAGTGGTTTACACACTGTTGTGTTGCATAAGGAAGTTTTTTAATCTGAATGTGTAAACTAAGTTAGATGTAAATTCTGAGATATTGTCTGTATTTTATGCTGAGATAATAATGCCGCCCAGGCTGTAAAGTTCAGTACTGTGTGGGATTTTCCCACACACGTATCAGTCCATTGGGAACGCATTGTGTTATTTTTAACAGTCATAATATAACTCTATGGTTTAAAAATACTGTTAACAATAAAAGGCATGTCCAAACCTAAAAATATTTTTTTAATATAGCGTATACACCCTGCCACCCCCAACACGACATGTTATTTCTTTAAAAAAATTATTTGGAACTGTACTTACCAGCCCTTTGCAATTGAGGGGGCCTGGACCAGCAGCCCTCGTCTGTGATTGGCTGAGGGATGGATGGATGGATCAGAGTGTTGGGAGGGAGGGGAGGGTGGGAGTCACTGCCTTACTTAGGGTAAGGAAGTTGCAGGTGCCAGATACCACAGACACCTCTATCTTCACTTTCTGGGAAATTTGAAACAGAACAACAGGAGAACCCATAAGAGCAGAGATGTAACACAAGGATTTTTTTTTAAAAATCACTGTAGGACCAGTGTGGGTTAATTAAAATTTGTAGTTTTTGGGGGTGGAACATGCCCTTTTAAAGATGGCGAGTTTCGTTCTGGAACTGGTTTTGGTGGAACTTATTGAAGTTCCAAATATCCAATTCAAACCATAATGGATTGAGAATCTTTTTGATTATTTGAATTGTTTTCAAATTTTTTTGAACACCAGTCATTTTCAAAAATTATTTTTACTAACCATTTTTAATATACTTCCAATTGAATGGAAATGTTTGAGTTTTCAATTTTCAAAGTTTTTGATGTATTTTTAAAAAACTTATGATTATCCAGGATTTTCAAAAACTGACTTTGCATTGAAAATGAATCATTACTATTACAATTGCTGATTACTACATCAAAGTTAGTTATGGTCATGCCATAAAATCAAGGCATTCCCATACTAAATGTTGTGGAAATGAATTAGTCTGTTCATTTTTGCTTTAGTTTTTTCAGCAATTTGCTAGTTGATGCTTATCAGCGGTTAAAGGGGAACTGTGGTTCCAAAACAAGTTGAGTCAAGTAAAAGGCCAGATTTTACCTTTAAAACAAAGCCAGTAAATAACCCCTTAACTGCTCCACAGCCAAAGATTATAACAGAAAATTACTGGACCCAGAAAGTTAATGGGTGGGGAAGCTCGAACATGTGACAAGTCTAAGGCTGGTCCTTCAACTCGCCATTGCG
The DNA here is from genome assembly GCA_019447015.1 of Hymenochirus boettgeri. Classification (NCBI taxonomy): domain Eukaryota; kingdom Metazoa; phylum Chordata; class Amphibia; order Anura; family Pipidae; genus Hymenochirus; species Hymenochirus boettgeri. The sequence continues at coordinate 5,973 of JAACNH010004559.1, read as the reverse complement.
AGCACAGGACGGGGACAACAGGAAGTCCACTCACCCTCCCTGCTGTGAAGGACTTCAGAGGAAGGTAAGTGATCTACAGCCCACTATCTTCCTTGTGTGAATACGGCTTTATTAGGCAGAGTTCTCACTCTCCACAACAGTTTTCTGTAGGGGGGGGTCTGAGTGTCCCAGGCACCCATGCGTGGGAGGGTAGGCAAATACCATGAGTGGGGCGGGCCCACATGGGGTGTGAGGCAAGGGGTACAAGCGGGGGCCTGTAGATGGAGGGCAATTGGGTTCCATCGAGTGGGAGGGACCGGGAGTTTGAAGAGGTAGGGGGCTGCCGCAAGGGGAGGGGAGACACAGGGCAGATGGATGCTCGCATCAAGGACAGGTCCTCAGAGCAGGGACGTGCGGGAACCTTTGATGGCTGCTGCCATATCAACACAAAAAACTGAAATATCTGTCAAAATTATGCAAAAAAAGGAATTGAAATAAATGTCAAACAATTCCCAGAGAGAGCAATTCCTACTCAATTTATCTTAAGTCATTTGAGACCCCACAGTTCCCTTTAATTGAATCCTGTTTATAAACAGCTTCACACAGTTTTACTGTATGTATGGTCATAGTAGATTGCTTTGTCTCTGACACTGCACCAATTATCCTTGTCCATGAATCATATAGATAAAAGATTTATTCACTTACATTTGGAAAGTATTATCTCATGTCGATGTTGCTGACAACACAATGATAGGTACCACAACAAGTATTTTGGTATTTTCCTCATGGACTTGTTTGGGTTTATTCCAGTTATACCAAAAATATCAATCCAAAAAAACTTAATTTATAATCTTGAAAGTAAGTTGGAAATTGCCTTACATACAGTAAGTATAAGTTAACATGAACACAAGACTTTTATATTATTAAGGAATCACGAATAAATTACAGAAGTTATTTACTCTAATTAAAATACTGTCTAAAAATTGCTTCATTATGGATGCCTAAAACAATATTACAAAAATACAGGCCACCATGTTTTAAGTAGACGTGTTTGGCAAGCCTTCATGACACATGTGGGTGTTTCAACTTCCTTATTCAAACTATCCATCATTGTATATGACGTCCAACTACAGTGAATACCCATATAACCATTCGATATTACGTACAGTACTTATCTTTTGCACTAAGAATTCTGTCCTGAATTTCAACCTTTTTGTCTAATTTACAAGTAAGCATTGCATACATGACGCATTTAAAGAACAGTACTGTGTGGATGGTGTGCACCACCTAATTCTATACCCCAACAACCCACATCAGATGTAGGAGCTATTAGGGGACAACATCTGTGTGGCAGGCGTCCCTCAGTAATAGATTCTGTTAAAAGGAATACCAATGACGTAGGGAGCCATTATATCGTTTTTATTCCTATTTGGTTCCAGTTCATTTGTTAGACAGTAGATACTTGAACTATCATAACCCTTCCCCTTTTATAAAACCTTTTTTGATTGTCACTTCTCTTTGGGACCAAAAAACTCCTCTCGTAATACTCGCTGCTTGTGCTTACCCTTCTCTGACGCACTAGAGACCTAGCACAACTCCCTAACGGCTTAGTAATCTAGTCTTCTGGAGAATAGAATTTTGACCAACTAAGATTGACAAGGACAAAACCCCATAAACCAAAACAAATTCGCTTTGATTGTACGCACAAAATAAGTCTGATAGTGATGGTTGTGTCTACCCCACACAGTACCTCACTTTTTGAAAAAGTTTTTAAAGGGGTCGAATTAAAACTCCTATGATGCGAAAATGGAGAATTATTTGACACTCGGTTCTAGACAGTTTGTCTAACTAACTAAATCTAAAAGAGAACCATATAACATATGAATTGCAGTAGATTCACATCACAGTCTGAAATACTGCGAGTATTTTCGGTTGATTTTTTAAGAGGTAAGACTAACAAACAACCAGGTCAGAATATGTTTGTCTACTAAAAAGACAGGGATTTGTTGGACTTTAAAAGTCCCAAAAATTTTTTAGTTTATCGTTGATTTTGAGTTTTCAAGCTAATATCTGCAGACCATGGTATTTTTCTTAATTAAAAGTTTATTTGATAAAATACACATTTTGGTCTTTTGCACTTAAATAATACAATACAGAAGAATCTTAAAAGTGCATGTATAGTGTATTAAAGCTTTCCAACGTTTTAGAACACCGTCTACACCTTACAAACAGTATTACTTTATGATATTTGTGGAATACTAGATGTAGGATATTTCCCGTATTATTTTCATCCTCATAAAGGAAGGATGTCTCATCCCACTAGATTCTGGGATGTAATTTTTCCAAAAGTGCCCCCACCCTGTCAATGGGATGGATATTACAAAATGTTAGACCAGATGTGATCGTGCTATGAAGATGTCATTACTGCAGGTTGGTACCAATAATGCTAAAGCATTGCAAGACCATTTATATGGCGAAATCGCAATCATGTGAGGTCTGTGGCATATCGAATGAAAGCAATCTTTTGGAGATTAGGGCACATGAATTGAAGCAAACGCATCATTTTGATTCATTGAGGCACACAAAAAGGAATCATATAGGAAAAAACAAACTTTAAACGAAGAAGATAAGAGAAGAATATAAAAGCGGACTGAACAAAATGGTGTGTACATGCCTTTTAACATAACCCCCTTTAAATATTGAGGTTTAAAAACTTTTAAACTTTTCCAAAAGAGGGTGATGAATTTAGTGAACTTGTTCCGTGCAAGTGTTTGTCAAGTTGTTGTACCTATTTGAAAGAGAATACCACAGCATCAAAGAGTAAGAAAGTATGTGCTGAGCGCTTAGATTCGCAAGATTCCCTCAAATGCCTTCCTGTTACTCCGTTAGCTCATTTAGTTTAGCTACTCCAGGCAAAGCTTAGGGCTGTGGTTTCTACTTACCATGAGATTATTTGTCTTCATCGATTTTCTGCACACGTGTGATCTTAGCGTAACATCTTCACCCGGGGTGTGATGTATTGAATATTTATTTATTATAAAATATTAAAATCCCAGCAGAAAACCCATGTAGTTGCAGTGGCATAGCGAAGGTCTCTAGCTTCCCGTCAGCTGCAGTAATTCACTACTTTTAGGGTTCTGGAGGCTACACTATGTGTGTTAACATGCGGGAATTGTGTTCCCGTATGGTTAAAGGTTAGTGCATATGCAACACTGGTTACCTGGGTGCTAGACAATGAATTCCCCAGGGGATAACAGTGTAACTCAACAAAATATGCTGCCAAAGTTTGCATCCAAAGCAAAATGAAAGAAATTGATTCCAAACCACACAGCCACGTAAACAACGTTTCGAGGAGGGTCTAGGCCCTCTTCATCAGGTGATGCAATTGCAACGACAACAACAGGGGTTTTAAAATAACCTAGTGAACAAAGAGCACCCCTTAGTGGGTGTGGCCAGAGCAAATCCGCATAATTAACACCTTCATGTCAAATTGAACCAAAGTGCATTTTAATAAAAAAGATTGTACTGATATAAATATCCAATACAATGTATTAAAACGAAATAGGTTAAAACAACCCACTACAGTGACCTAAAATATCCTAGGGATAATGAGTGAAATAGTCATCTACAATAACAAAACATATCGTAAAAAAATCAATGGTTGAAAATAGTCCAGTGCAATTATACATTAAAATGTACTTAAAAACCAATCAGGTCTGATCTGATTCCATTTGTCCTATGAGATCATTTCAAGAAAGGTTAATAATTGTAAGAAGTTCAAGTCGGTTTAGATTGTAATATTGCAAAAAAATCCACAAGATGCAATCAACCTAACGAGGAAAAAAAAAACAATGGAACTGCAGTGTTGCAATTGGAACCGAAAAGAGATCATTTTAAAGGAATGGCATCAAATTCTGTAGGTATCCAAACAATCAAAAAACAAGCAAGAAAAAATAGAAAACTTCAATTGAACATATAGCGAAACAATTATAGGAAGAGGACCAATTAACTCTTCATTGAGTCCTAATGGGGAGAAAGGACCAGAAACAGGGTATATAGTCCCCCCCCTCTCAATCCAGGAAACATTCCCTATGAAGTAGGTGTTTATGCATGATTTTGTGCAAAAAATGGTGATGCATGTTGCTCAGATAAAGAGATGATAGCAGTGGCACTTTGCCACGATTGTGCCAGCACACCTAAGTGTGGCCAGACCAATTGGCCATAACAAGCTTGCAATTTTCCCCCTGCCCCCTTGGTCTTGGCTCCTGCCTTCCCCCCCTGCCCCGTGTGGCCCGCCCCCTTCCCGCCCCCCCCCCCGTGCCGCGCGGCCGGCCCCTTCTTCTTCCCCCCCCCCCGCCCCACCCCCACCCCCCCACACCCCCACCCACAACACGTTACCTCTCCTTGCTGCCCACCCCCCCTGCGGGCTGCCCTGTGGGCCCGGTTTGGCTCCCACCCCCCCTCCTTTCTCCCCTCCCCCCCCCCTTGGTTTCCCGCTCTCGTGGTCTCCTCGGGCCCCCCTTTCCTCCGGTCCTTCCCGGGTGCCCTGTTTTGCCCCCGGGCGGGCTTCCCTTGCCCCCCCTTCCCTCCCCTCCCTTCGCCGGACCTTGCTCCCTCTGTTTCGGCACAACCAACCCCAAAAACCCTTCGGTCGGTTCCCTTCCTTGTGGCTAGTATGTATAAGCTGCCAAATGCCGGGGAAGGGACCTTGGAACTGAATCTCCATATGCAGTTGCGAAGGCTGCTGGTATGGGGCATGTTTTCATGTTTTTGGTTATGGGGGGTTTAACTACCCTGGACATTAGATTGGAGTACGGGAACTGCCAGCACTCTACCAGGTATAAAAGTTCTTAAAATTTCATATATGAGCATTCTTTCACAACGATGAGAAGTTCCTAATAGGCAGATGCGTTGTTGGATCTGGTGATATCTAATACCCTGAGCTCATTTGGAGATGTAAGGTAATGGGAAGTTAGGAAATAGTGACAATGATATTTAGTGTCATTTAATATAGGGAATAGTTGACCATGGTTATCGTGTATTTATATAGGGGAATAGTGATCAGATATAGTGTCATTTTAATTAGGGAAGGGGACCATGATATAGTGTCATTAATATAGGGAATACGGGACCATGATATAGTTGTCATTTAATATAGGGAGAATAGTGACCATGATATAGTGTCATTTACTATAGGGAATAGTGCCATGACATAGTGGCATTTAATATAGGGAAGGGAATAGTGTATTCCCAGGTTGTCTGATTTGAGTTTGGGTTCATTTAATATAGGGAATAGTGACCATGATATAGTGTCATTTAATATAGGGAATAGTGTACAATGATATTATAGTGTCATTTAATATTAGGTTGCAAAAAAAACTAAAGGCACTGGGTTAACAAAAACTTTTTTTTAACTTAGGAAAGCACAATTTTATGCGTTAAAAGGGAAAATCGCTCATGCTCATAGAATGGGGGGTTGTTTCTAGGGTAAAGATATAGGAGGCAGCTGGGGACCGCTTTTAAGGGCTATAACTATCACATTTCAAATCTGTAATTTAGGGAACAAGTGTCTCAAAAAAATTAGGCCACTATGCATGACCTTAATGCTCAGGTAAAAAAGGGAAAGGGATAATGGGAAAAAAAGCAAAAGGCTTTGGAAAATTTGGAAAAACAGAGGGAAATGAACAGGCTTACCGGAGTACAAAAGCTTGTAATAAAGATTGCAAGAAAGCAATTAAACTAGACTTAAAGCGAAAATGTGAAATACGGAGTGCCCCGAACAAAGGCCCAACCCCAAACGTTTTTTTTTTAAGTATATAACTGGTTAAAAGGATGAGGAATGAGAATGTGGGCATTTAAAGAATGGGGTTGCAGATGGTTTGTATAGGATGCAAAAGCTAATCTGCTAAAACCGTTTTGACATCGGGTTTTTGCGGTTGAGAACTTGTCCTTACACAGGGCTTGTCAATAAAAGGCAGGGAAGAAGAGAAAAAA
>JAACNH010004558.1:0-23579 GCA_019447015.1 Hymenochirus boettgeri | reverse complement strand
GAGCACTGAAATATAGAGAAACCAAGTGCTGTTAATTAAACACGCAAACGAAACTCATTAGTAAATTGCCATTCTAGTAACATGAGCAATATTTCCAGTAAACCATAAAATAATCTATTCAGATTTGAGGTTGGGTGAGAAAGGCAACTAATGGCGCCTAAGGTACCATGTAGCTCTGGATATGGTAGCTGGGGGGAGATTTCCGGTATATTTAGGAAACTATGCCTCCACCCCATTTGAAATGGCGAGCAACAGTTTTTTTTGCAGGTTTTTCAGGCAGCTCCTGAAAGGGGCCTCCAACCCCCTTGCAGCAGGGCCTGTGGGCATGGTTGTACGCTACAAGATAGAAACATATGGGCATAGGGGTTTGCAGAATTCAAGTTTTAACTCATAGATTATAGACATCCAGTCATTTTGGGGTCTAGGGCACTCTCCGAACACATGTTATTGGTTATGTGTTAATATACAGCTGTATAGCTGGTTGTTATAGAAGGTGCCCAGGAAGAGGTCATCATGCAGTAAAGTCAGCTTTATAGGTAAGCTCATATAAGTATATAACCAGGCAACTACAGTAGACAATGTAACCAACCTAACATAGTACAACAGTTAAAAGTGACCCGTAGGTCTTGGTAAGAATTTAAGTTTTGTCTAACTCCAGTAATGCGCGAGAAGGAAACTCAAACGTGTGTGTGGGTGGTGGGGGGGGTTCTTCTCGGATTCCACCACAGGTCTGGTTAAAACTCCATTATTTTTGTGATGGAGTTTTGCGGAGAGTTCAGCACCGGAGAGATGCTTATAGGGTCTCTGCAAATTAAGTTTTTTGGAGGGGTTTGGTTGGAGTAGTGATATGGGTGGGTATAGCTTTATTATGGGGGATGGTAGGAAATAGGTATTGAGTTACAAACATCCAGACGATTTGATTTCTCCTACGAGTTAAATAAGTATCATGGGGTTTCCTTGATAGTAAGAAGTGCAAACCAGGAGTATAAGCAATTCTGATCAGTGTAAAATTTGGAAGAGGCAGCGAATCCTGATGGGCTGTGTTCTCCATTGTTTCCTGGGTCATTTATTTGTAACAGGAGAGATTGGCTCCATCTTTGTCCGATTCCGTCTAGTTTGTTTTCTGCTGGTCGTTTGTCTTTAAGGACAGTAGTCGCAAACCTTTATCCAGGGAGTCTATAACATAGGTCCTTGCTTTTCCAGGGAAAGATCAGTTTTAAAGGGTAGCCCTCATTTGCATTTCATGTGATAGTCATATATTTTTTTGTTATGGGTCTGAATTGTTTCGTTTCTAGTAGGGTTTGCGGGGCTACACGGGCATGTTTTAGGGGGATGCTGTTGCCTGTGACTGGGTTTATATACTATTACATATTATATCTACTGCACTCTGATGGCCTTAGTGAGCAAAGAGATGGTAAGGAAATTCTCTGTCTTGGGCCGATAGGCTGAAATTGGTATATTGTTGGTATTGGGACCTATTTTGTCAGATCCAACATCAGTAACACCGCCTGACTTTGAAAGACACTAATCGTCTGTAGTGCAAATGTGGATTTTCTCTGTAAAACAGAACATTAGGCCTTGGTATACCCAAGTAATTTTTCTTCCCGACAGTTTGCCATTACAGAGCAGTTGGTGGTCAGGCAAATGTCTTCTATGGGATAGCATGGACTAGCTGATTGATTTACCAACATGTCAGATTGCCCCTTTCATCTGATACCGGGTCAACAGGTGACCTTCACTGTCACCGTGAGTTATCCAATCTGTATTGGCTAGCTATGACGATAATTATGGCAAAGAGAGAATATATATAATATTATGGATCCATATATTATAGAATATATGGATGTATCGGTCATGAACGTCTTTCTGGGCTTGTTCAGTGGTAACCCATTTAGGCTGATGTCTGTGTATAGTTGAATAGTTTGTACTCAGTAATGTAATTAGTTATGTCCCTGGATAGATTTTCGTTAGGATGTTTGGCCAATGCTCTGTGTGCTCTATCGCCTTCTAGTCTTTCTGGTGGTTTGTCTGGATATAGTAGGGTGACTATTTAGGTATGATTCCAGTATCCCTTAGTCTCTATATTGCTCCGCAGGAGCCAGCTGAATTGCTAATTTGTAATTTGCCTCACAAAGTTTGGTTATATCCGCTTGTGCGTCATGTAAGGGCCTCTTCAGTTTCGCAATACCTGGATTCCATGTCTCCGATTCTCTATCCAAGCTCATGTGTAAGTGATTTTGGCTTTTTTAGCTTTGAAATTTTGAGGTGGGTACATTCTTGTGGCTGCTCTCGAGCCCCTCTCTCTAAAACTGAAATGGGCTTATAACCCTTCCCTGACTGATGGACAGCAATCTAAAACTGCCAAAATGTCTACTCTAGAGGTGGTCACACTTTCTTATGATCAAGTAATTAATTTAAATAGTAACACCTAACTACTTGCTTCACTCTCAAGTGAACTATTCCTTAATATATTGATTATATTGCTAATGTGCAATATAGCTGTACAGAAAAGGGAAGCAGTCAGATTTCAGCGTGCCTACAGTTGGATCGTGCAAAAGGTAAGCTTCTTCTTATGTTCGTTCCAAGACCCTGCCCCTATTGATTGAACACAGGAGGTAGCAGGTAAGCATACCTTAACATCCCGTGCTTCAATCAAATATTAAAGGAATAGTTCACTTTGAGAACTATTCCTTAAATTTCTATGGAAGTGAATAAAGGAGTGTGTTTTACATCTGAGCTTAGAGTTTAATAATTTCAGAACCTGGTTGTCCATACTAGGTTCTGAAATTATTTAAATCTATTTTCATCATACTTTGATATGTAAAACCTTAAGTAGAGAAGGGTATACTTTGACTGTATACAAAACATTATCTTATTATTGAGACCATATTACTTAATATTGTCATCTTGCGCAGCAAATTCCTCATCATTAAACCAAACTGATCAACAAAGTTTGCAGTCATCTGCTGTATCTGGTAGTCTGAAAATGCCTGAACAGATCAAAAAATTTGATTATTTGTACAACATATTTACTAAGAATATCAGAGATTTTTGGGGTATTCCACAAACACTACACAGGATTATTCAATAAAAATTTTATAATAAAAATGGTGCTAATTTTGTTCCAACCAATCTATGTTAGCTTTCAAATGTTAAATAGATCTGATGGTTGGAGAAAAATTAGCACCATTTTTAATAATAACTTTTATTAAATCACCTGTAGGCTGCTAACACACTGTGGCAGATAGCAACGCACGAGGAAAGAGATTGTAGAATCGGTGTGCGTTACCTTCAGCTTGCACTGCTACCTGCCCTTGTTGCACAATTGAAACACATTCAATCACAAAGAAGGCTAATGGCATGCGCTCTGAAAAGGAAATCGAAGGCATCACAGTAATGTGGCCACCCACATTGACATGCACTGCTCTGGGATCCTCACATGCTAATGGATCACAATTGCAGTGTGGCCTAGCTCTAACTCGCATAAAAATGCTTTAATTTTACTTGTCTCACCTTTGCACTGAGAGCTCATTAGGAAATGCATTATCAATGTCTTCATCTCCACTAGAAGAATGGAGGGTGGTGGTGCTTACCTACAACAGGAATTATACATTAAATGAAAATTAAGGGTACATTGTTGCATCAATAAAACAATTTATGGAGTCCAGGCAGGTAGGTAGGATTGAGGTGCACCCCCTAATGTTAGTGCCACATTAGATATCAGTATCAATACATAGGGTTGAAGGGAGTCACACTCAGAATGCTTTCAAACAAAAATGATTGAAGTGTGAACCATATACACAACATTTTGGGGAGTCTCAGTCCCCTTCCTCAGACTTAGACCCAAAATGTTGTGTATATGGTTCTCAGCACTCGAATAAATTATTGTTTGAAAGCATCCTTGCGACTCCCTTCAACACCCTATGTACATTGTTGAAATGTTTGCGATCTTTTATAAGTGGACTTTTTATAGGGGGGGGGGGGGAAGAGTCTCACTTGAAATGTACAGCTCGTCAACCTTTCTTTCATTAAAAACTTGAAAAGCCTTTGCAATGTTGCAATTCAAATGAATGAATCACAAAAATGACATTTAAGAAGGGAGCAAAGTGCTCAGGTTTTCAGTTTTGGTAGAAAGTAGATGAAGTAAATGAAAGACTCTTAATTCATTATTCTAAATAATGTTTTGCCCCAGTTTTATTGTTAATTTTACATAAAAATATTACTAACATTCTATGCAAATATTCTACAATAAATGTACATAAATAGTAATCAAATAATTGCATTTTAGCATGCCTAAAAAAAGTTGTATTTTTACCAGGTCCACCGTTGTTTCTGCGGTTTGTCTCTGTCAAGGTTTCTTCTACCAAAACTCTCCATCTCCCTCTGCAATCATCAGGTAACTCTGCAGAGAAAAGAAAGAATAACTACACATACATGAAAACTCATTAAAGCCCTTAAGATTAAAATCTATTAGTAGGTCTACACTCATGTACCAAGTACAGGCTAGAGTCTCTAGTATAAGAGCAAATCTAGCCTTCACATGACTTAATGAGATTCCTAATATATCATTAGGAAAAGCATAGATCACCTGCTGCAGACACCTAAAAATGTGAAATGATGTGACAATTGGATATATTGTGCCATGTACTAGTTTAAAGGGTAACGTGGTCTCCATATACATAGTAACATACATAGTAATTTGAAGTTGAATAAGACATCACATCCATCAGTCCAATCTATTCACCCTCTTTTTTAAAAAAAACTCTACACCTAACAGTTGATCCGAGGAAGGCAAAAAAAAAAAAAGCTAAAAAGGGGGGGAAATCCTTCCTGACACCAAACGGCAATCAGAAAGTATCCTGGATCAACCAGATCTATATGTATCAATACCAGTAATTCTCAATATTTTTATTTTTTGTTTTAGAAGTTATCAAGGCCTTTTTTAAAGCTATTTAATGAACTTGCCATACCACTGCTGTAAGACAGTTCCACAGTTTCACCGCTCCACTGTAAAGAAACCTTTCCTAATCTGAAGTGAAACTTCTTTTCTTTCCAACCTTAAGGATGTCCACGAGTCCTACTGATAGACCTATTAGTGAAATGCACCAGAGAGTTCATTGTATGGCCCATTAATATAGTTGTATAAGGTTTCATATCCCCACGCAAACGTCTCTTCTCCAATGTAAACAGCCCTAACCTGTCTAATCTCAGTGTTCTCCCAGAATTTTTTCTGCGGGTGGCATGAAAAAGTAGCCGGGTGGGGTAGGACGGGGAAATTTGGTGGTAAGGGAAAATGTGCACTGCAGCATGCTCATTATATAGGTCAGGGATGTCTAACTTCTGTCCCACTAGATTTTGAAAACTATAACTCCCAGCATTCCATGGTTGTAGAATGCAGGGAGTTGTAGTTCGTCAACATCTGCAGGTAACCCATGTAAACATGCAGCACAAGCCCATGTGACACCCTTTTGTGGCCTTGAGATCTTGAAAAGCTAGTTAAGTCGCAAATATTCTTTTACAGGCGTTAAAAAAGGGGTCAGGACTGACGCAGTTCTGGCGGGAGTTTTTACTGACCTATTGGCACACCTATAAACCTACTTCTAATTCTTTTAAATCACAAGTGTTCTCTCAAGAATTTTTTTCCAGCCGGGTGGCATGAAAAAGTAGCCGGGTGGGCCGCGGCTAAAAGACCCTAGGGAGAACACTGAATCTGCCTGCAGATTCAAGCATCTCCATTCCCCTTTTTAATGTAGTTGCCCTTTCTGAACTGCTTCCATTTCCAAGATGTCCCTTTTGTATATGGGATTCCAAAACTGCACTGCTATTCCAAATAAGGCCTTACCAGTGCCTTGTAAAGAGGGGGATAATATTTTTCTCTTTTTAATCTATTCCCCTCTTTAAAATACTTTCAAATATCTTGCTACGTCTAGTCGTGGCTGTCTGGCATTGTTTGCTACAGCCATGTCTGTTTCTACCAGAACCCCCACATCTTTTTCCATTACAGATGCACTTAACACAGTTATTATGGGTAGGTGGCACAGGGATTATAAATCCCAAATGCATCCCCTTTACATTTATCAACACTGAAACCTCATCAGCCATTCTGTTGCCCATTTTGATAATCTATCTGATCTGCTTGCAACACTTGCATATCATTTGAAGTTTCCAAAGCTCTGCATAGTTTAGTGTCATCAGCAAACACCGAGACCTTGCTCGCAATGCCCCCTTCTACAGTAAGATATTTATAAACAGATTAACAGACGCGCACCAGAACAGAACCAGAGGCACTCCGCTTAGAACTTTAGCCCATAGATGTAGCTCCATTTACCACCACCCTCTGTTTGCGATCCAATAATGAATTCTCTATCCATGCACAAATGTTTTCTTCAAGGCCAAACAGTCCTAAATTTATACATTAGTCGCCTATGTGGCACAGTATCAAAGCCTTTCGCAATCCAAGTATACCACATCCATTGCTGTGCCTGAATCTAAATTATTACCCGCTTCTTCATAAAAAAACAATTAAATTGTCTGGCATGATCTGTTTCTCATAAATCCATGCTGACTACTACTAATAAGATGAGCTCTGGACACAAAGTCAAGGATATGATCTGTAACAAAAGTTTCCATCATCTTCCCTACCACTGATGTTAGGCTTAAAGGTCTATAGTTACCAGGCTGTGAATACTACCTTTTTTGAATATTGATATTACATTGGCTTTTTTCCAATCCAGCGGCACCCCCCCAGACCAAAGCGAATCTGAAAAGATGAGAAACAGTGGTCTAGATAGAACTGAACTAGCTCTTTTAAAATCCGAGGATGCAATCCATCTGATCCTGGGCTTTATTCATATTAACTTTGTCTAATTGTCCGTACCATATTTCTCCGTCAGCAAATGTGAATTACTCTCATTCCTCCCCTGCATATTATTACAATCCTGCTGTAAGGACAAGGATTCTTAACAGTAAAAACTGATGTAAAAAAACGGTTTGCAGATTAGCCTTTTCGGCATCCTCTACAACCATCTCAGCCCCATGATTTAATGGTCCCACATTCTCAGTCCTCATCTTTTACCATTATATACTTAGAAAAAATTTGTATGTTAACATACATACATACTCCTCCTCCTTTCTTATTACTCTGTCATAGCTAAATAAGGAGTATCCTTCAATATTAACTGTCCGTGGTGAATCATTTAGCATGTTTCTTCTATACCAATTACATCCTACCTTTCCTTTAAAGCTATTAGTTTCTAGTTTCCTTTTCCCCAGCCAGACTTCTTGCATTTGTAAACATACATTTTAGATTATCAATTAATTTACTTCCATACTTGGGTCGTACATGCCTCCTTATCCTCTATGCTCCCCCTATCTCCTCCCTCCATTGTGGTATAGCCCCGATCCCTAAGTTCTCCTACTACCCCTGTGTAGTTCAACATCCCTCCCCCCCATACCAGTTTAAATCTCCTTCAAACCCTAGCCACTTCTCGCCCATATACTGCTGTAACTAAATAGATTCAGATATTCAGATTATTATATATAAGTGCCGTCTATAAAGGTGCTATTTCAAGACCAAGCACTAGCAAAATAAGCCTCAATTATTAGAGGTATCAATAGTAATCAAATATACATAGACTACAAAAAGGATTTTACTAGACACTCTATATACAGTTTAAATTACCTTTATTATAACATGAGTTAAAATAACCAATGTTATAATAAAGGTCTTTAAACTGTATATGTGTGTGCCTAGTAATACTTTTTGCAGTCTATTAAAAAATGCACAGTCCTACCTTTAAAATGACTTCATGATAATGCTTCTAACGGTAATCCTTCACTTACAGCAGTATAGGGGTGTTTGCTTTATGCTTACAATGTGAGCTTTGACATCTCGCCACTGCTTGAGCATGCCCATTTGTATCCTACAGCTTGAACAGAGAGAGAGAATATACCCCTTACATTGTGCTGCTCATCAGCCGTGTCATAATCCTCGCCCCTGAAATTTATTTTTAAAGCTAGCCACAAGACTGGAAGGGAATGTCTCTCCCCCAAAGTAAGATAAGCGAGGAAAAAGCTCAGAAAATGACTGCAGGCTTTATACACAAGATTACTTTCTGGGGGGGTGGGCTTAAGACACAGCTCATGTCTCTGCCATAGACATGGGATAGAGCTAGATAGTGCTTGTTTGAAAGTATGAGAAAACTTTTTCAATAAACTTTTGTACTGAGGACACTTGTATGGAGAACCAGAATTTACCTATACATATAGGTAAATTGGTAAATTATTGATAACTTCTAGACTTTTACAGGGCAACTGTACACTGGTGCCTAACCAATGTTATAATAAAGGCTTTAAAACTGTATATTGTGTGTGCCTAGTAAATCCTTTTTGCAGTCTATTAAAAAAGCACAGTCCTACCTTTAAAGGGTATCTCCACTGAAAAATGACATTGGCTATTCTAGCAGTTTATAGGTAAAGTAAGTAATACCTGTAATCTTAGGTTACTCTGTCCCATATGTGTTCCGATCTGCTGCCTTTCAACTGTACAGTCGAAGATTCCTCTGCCTGAATGCCCGCCTGCAACCAATTTTGCCGACGCGCGTGCTCCTGATGGACATGCGCAACTAGTCCCTTCCGTAGTCGGGAAGTGACCCCGCGTCTACTGCCGACAGCCAATGGGAACGGAGATAGCGGAACTTAATTTCCGTAGTGCTGCCGGTAATAGCGCTCTGACAGTTAAAGTAAAGGGTTTCAGGAGATATCGGCACTATAATTTGCAAGATATGTAAAGGCTGCAAAGGACTGCTTCAGGAGATATCGGCACTTCATTTGCAGAGAGATGTAAAGGCAGCTTCAGGAGACAGAGAGACCACTGGAGAGACCACTGACCCGACATTTTTGGGACTCGTTTTGACACATTTCTGGGCCTTTTGACACCAATAATCAGCTGCTGATATGGATAGATAGATACATAGACAGAGACAGACAGGACATGAGGGATAGATAGACAGACAGAATGGATGGATAGATAGACAGACGACATGGATGGATAGATAGACAGACAGACATGATGGATAGATAGACAGACAGACATGGATGGATAGATAGATAGACAGACAGAGAGATAGATATAACAGACTAGTAGATAGACAGACAGACATGGATGATAGATAGACAGACAGACAGATATGGATGGATAGATAGATAGACAAAGATAGTAGATAGATAGACAGACAGATATGGATGGATAGACAGATATAGATAGAGAGACAGACGGAGATAGATAGATGATAGATAGATGATAGACAGATAGATAGATGATATGAGAGAGAGAGAGGATCCCATTTCTGGGACTCGTTTTGTTTGGCCGTTTTTGACACCAATAATCAGCTGCTGATATGGATGGATGAACATATAGATATAGATAGAATAGATAGATAGATACATAGACAGAACAGATAGATAGACAGATATGGATAGATAGATAGACAGACAGATATAGATAGATAGACAGACAGACAGATATGGATGATAGATAGACAGACATTTATGGATAGATGATAGACAGACAGACAGACAGACAGAGATAGTTAGATATAGACAGATAGATAGATAGTATGTGCTTTTGAGACACCCTTCTGTCTCCCAGGCCCCCCTGCAATACAGCTAGTGACACTCCCAGCATCCCCTCTGAAATACACCTTTGTCTCCCAGGCCCCCTGCCATACAGCTTGTGACACTCCGAATCCCCTCTGAAATACACCTTTGTCTCCCAGGCCCCCCTGCAATACAGCTAGTGACAATCCCCATCCCCTCTGAAATACACCTTCAGTCTCCCAGGCCCCCCTGCATACAGCTTGTGACACTCCCAGCATCCCCTCTGAAATACAACCTTCTGTCTCCCAGGCTCCCCTGTATAAGCGGTGACACTCCGCTCCCCTCGAAATATAACCTTCTGTCTCCCAGCCACCCTGCAATGCAACTTGTGACACTCCCAGCATCCCCTTGAAATACACCTCCTGTCTCCCAGGCCCCCTGCAATACGATCTAGTGACACTCCCAGCATCCCCTCTGAAATACACCTTCTTTCTCTCAGCCACCCTGCAATACAGCTTGTGACACTCCCAGCATCCCCTCTGAAATACACCTTCTGTCTCCCAGGCTCCCCTGTAATACAGTTAATGACACTCCCAGCATCCCCTCTGAAATACACCTTCTGTCTCCCAGCCACCCTGCAATGCAACTTGTGACACTCCCAGCATCCCCTCTGAAATACACCTCCTGTCTCCCAGGCCCCCTGTAATACAGCTAGTGACACTCCCAGCATCCCCTCTGAAATACACCTTCTGTCTCCCAGCCCCCCCTGCAATACAGCTAGTGACAATCCCAGCATCCCTCTGAAATACACCTTCTGTCTCCCAGGCCCCCCTGCAAACAGCTAGTGACACTCCAGCATCCCCTCTGAAATACCCTTCTGTCTCCCAGGCCCCCCTGCCATACAGCTTGTGAAACTCCCAGTATCCTCTGAATACACCTTTGTCTCCCAGGCCCCTCTGCAATACAGCTAGTGCAATCCCAGCATCCCTCTGAAATACACCTCCTGTCTCCTTACAAACACAACACCTCCCCCTATAAATTCTATTACTTTTGCAATTGTTAAAAAAAGCCTCCTTACATAAAGCTGTGTGGACTGAACCTTGTAACTTCCCCCCTCTGTCTTTCCCTGCAATATCAGCTGTGAATAGATCATACAGAGACAGGGAGGAAAGGCTTTGTTTACATCAGGCATCACTGGGGTCAAGTAGGTGTGGCAGAAATCATGAATATGCATGTGATGATTGCAATTGACTGACAGCCTGCCCAGAAACGTACGACACACCCCAGTAGCTACACAGCTTCAGAGGCTGCTGCAAAAGGAACAGAGCTGATTTTTGGGGAAAAAAGGTAGGGGGGGGTTGGGGGAAGGTGAAACTTTCATATAGGGGAAAAAAAACAAAAAAAACGTTTTCCATCAGTGGAGATACCCTTTAAAATGACTTCATGATAATGCTTCTAACCGTAATCTATTCATTTACAGCAGTATATGGGGTGTTGCTTTATGCTTACAATGTGAGCTTTGACACCCCTCGCCACTGGCTTGAGCTGCCCATTTGTATCCACAGCTTGAACGAGCAGAGATAACTAACCCCTTACATTGTGCGGCATATCAGCCGTGTCATAACCCTGCCCCTGCCTCTGCTATTACTGATCCGAGCACTTCTTCCCATTAGATAAATTGCAGACTATTCGGTGCAGAGTTTGGACATCACAGATGTTCTTTAAAACAAGAGGTTGTGTTGATTTATAGATTCTGTCTGGACAACAAATGCATTTGTTGGACCTTACATGGACCTAACCTAAAAAGTAAAAAGATCCAAATTATCTTGGAGAAAAACAATACTTACCTGTGATAAAGTCACTAATCTGAACCTGCAAGGACCCTTTTCCATGTTCTGTACAACTGCATTAGCAATGCGAGTAAGATGAACCCATATTTCCTCTTCTCTCTCCTTGTGGACCTACAAATATAACATATATAAAGATGTGTTATATCAGACAAAACTAATACATTTAAAAGGTGCCATATAACACAAAATGTGGGAATAAAGTAATTAAATTTCTATAAAAGGAAAAATATCAAATTAGGTGGAAAAACTATTTAGCAAAACAGAGAAATATATTCTGTCAAGAGAACACTATAGTGTGTGTTCTTAAACTTTTTTTATCCTTAAGGAACCACCTGATAACAATTTACATGCCGGGGAACCTTTAAAAAAAATGATTTTATATAATTTTTCTTGTCTCTTTCTTTCTCTGCCATCAATATTATAAATGTAATCCATACAAATATAACACATATAAATGATACATGATCAAAAATATATCTATATTAAAATAGATTCATCACAAGGGTGGATAAAGACCAGTTCCTTCCAACAACTTTAAAATCCAACACCTCTAAGGGACCCTGGCTGCGAAACACTGAATCAGAATTGGAGACAAGAAGGTGTACATTGTAACATTATCTAAGCTTGCAAATAGACAATGGTATACAATTAAAGGGGAATTGTGGTCCAAAAATGACTTTAGGTAAATTGATAGCAATTGCTATCCTGAGAATTTTTGCAGTATATTTTCATTGTTTATTTTACATAGTTTTGAAGATATTAGATTTTTGTGTGTGATATGGCAGCAGTATCACCAGATCCCCTGCACTTTCCTGCTTCAAAACCTGTCAGTCAATCTGCCCTGTGTCTCCTCCCCTTTGCAGCCCGCTGGTCCCTCCCACTCATGGACCCCATGGTCCCTCCAGTTGCAGGCCCCCTTGAACCATTCCCTTACAGCCCCATGTGGCCCTGCCCACTCGCGAGTGCTGGGCCACTCTGACACCTCCCCCCACCCCTCGAAACTCGTGGAAACAGCCTTTTCAGGCAGAGTGAGAACTGCCTGAAAGGCTGTTTTCACATAGTGAGAGGAAGGGCTGTAGATTCCCTTACCTTCTCTGCAGCTGCAGGTCCTTCACACTGCGAGAGGAGGAGGGACTTCCTATCTCCCTCACGCCCTGAGGGAGTCTGAGGCTGTGCTCGCCGGCGGCACTGTGCAGGAGAGCCTTAGGAATGTCACAAGTCAGCCTCCCACCCATTACCTTTCTGGTCAGTCATTTCTTTTTATCTTGGGCTGTGTAGGAAACTGGCCTTTAATTTAAACTCAACTTGTATGGAGCCCACAGTTCCCCTTTAACTAGTGTTGTATTAGATTATTAGAGGGTACTAAGGACACAGATGACAGATTTGTAAATCCAGCTTAGGGAATATTATATGTACAATGACAACTACATAAATTATAACCATAATACCACTGCTATATAAGCTTTATTATAAATATAGAAAGACACTGCCAAACTGAGAATTTATTCTCCAAAAGCAGTTTTTATTTTAGATCTGTATTCCTATTCCTTACAATAGGAGAGAAAAACTATTTCAATGCAATTTTAATAGTCTCTTTAAAATGACAACAAATGTCAATGTAACATAACAGGAAACAAATTTCAGTATTGAAAAATAAGAACCATACTTACATCCCCACTCCCCTCATTTTCTTACAATTAAAAGAACCATAGCGGGACCTCACACCATATTTAGTCAGACTATGCAACGATCTTATGCAGGTAACGAAAATGCCACAGACATGAATTTAGCATGCATCTCTTAATCCCAAACCCAGGAAATCACCACTAGACCCAAAAAATTTTAGACCCATCTCACTAATTAATCAGGACCTGAAATTATGACGAAAATATAGCCATAGAATAAATATCTCCTCCCACAACTAAAAATCCCGATCAAGTGGTGTACACCTGGCCGTCAGGCCAATGACAATACCGCCTGCATCTGTAACATCATCTAAACACACATTTACCCCAGGATGTATTATGTCAATGGAAAAAGGCTTTGACAAGCTAAACTGGCAATACTACTAGAAACACTAGGCAATACAACTTCCCAGAGACCATAATCATGATACTACACACATATGATAATCCAAATCCAACCGCTATCCTACACCTACCCACAGACACTATAAACCCTATAAAGATAAGATGAGGCACAAGACAGGTTGTCCTTTGTCCCATACTTTTCGTATTGGCAATGGAGACCATAGCCAACGCAATAGAATCCACCCATCAATCTCAGGAGTCACCATAGCAAACTCCAACTACAAATAAGCATGTTCGCAGATGACATCGCACCGACCCTACCTCCCCCCTCACCTCAATACCACGCCTATTTCACACCTATGAAACATCTCAAATTACAGGTCTTATAATTAACCAGAAAAAAATGATATATTTACCATTAACATCCCCCATCTTCACAAAAAAAACTTCTAGAAATCAACTTTCAATTTGCTTGGAAAGATGAGGGCTTTAAATACCATCACCCCATCAATAAACTATACCATTTGCTATACCAAGCAAATTACCCAGAAACATATAAAATATTACAAAAGACTTAGCCAACTGGACAAAACAAAAATTCTATGGTTAGGAAGAATCCAGACAATTAAAATGAATATCCATCGCATATTATACCTCTTCAGATGTATCCCGGTCTGGGTCTCAAAAGAATGGCTAAAACCGTTTCAAGACAAATCAACGCGTTATTTGGAATGAAAAAAAAAAAAAACAATCCAAATGGAACTTCTATACAAACCGATTTCACAAGGAGGACTGAGAGTCCCAACTATATAAATATTATGTAGCTGCTCAATTGTCACAAATTCTAACATGGTACACACTGGAACAACCCCCAGAGGGTCAACTAGATTCAGACCTCTTAAACCTATAGATTTAAACTCTATTACCGGACCCCAGCCAACAAAGAGACAACTCCCAATAACCACTAGCCCTTCAACAATATCAACCCTCAAACTCTGGGGACCGAACAAAAAATCAATAAAACTACACACTTCCCCCTCTCTCATGTCCACAATCACCCACTGCCAACCTTTTTCCCCTGGCATCAAAATGATAGTTTTAAGTGGTGGAAAGAGGTTAAATTCTTCAGAGTTTTGCAATTTATTGAAGCAGAAAATCTAATAACTATGGATAACCTTAAAAAAAAAATACACTGAATCCCAATACAAGGCCATTATCAACTCACACAAATCACCACTACAAGATAACGTATTCCAACCTAACAAACCCTCAACAACATGACAAACTTCGAAAGAACATGTCATCACTTCCCCACCAGCAAAGGCAACTTAGCAAAAATATCAAGTGGCTTTTCAACATACCCAAGCCAGCCAATCATTCCTTCCAATAGCCTGGGAAGACAACATACAGGAAAAATGGGAAGACTTAAGCTGGGCCTACACCTTTGAAAAATTAAATAGGGAAGCCTAAATAAGCCCTAAGAGACAGCTCTAAAAGTTCTCTACCGCACCTATAGAGTCCCATCTCTACTACACAAAATCTTCCCTAACATCAGTCACACAATGTTTCAGAAACTGTGGAAATCCGCCACATGTATCATATCGTGTGGACTTGTCCAGTGGTGCAGGCCTACTGGGAAGAGGTCTTCCAGCTGATCTCAAGAGTATTATTAATACCCATAAAACCCAATCCAGGCATAGCCCATTAAGTAAGAAATCAGCAATAAACAGACATGGGATACCTGGACTCAATTTGCCATGTTAGCCTCCAAAATATCATAGAGCTCAATGGAGAAACCTATGTCTAATACGCTCTAGAGCAATACATAAAATCAATGAAATGTGCATTAACGAAAAATACTACATACAATCCAAGAAACAATTCCACTTACCACAAAAATATGATCTATGTGGCTATACAGCCCTCACGCATCACACTTACTAGACTGGATGAGAGACCCCAACTAAACTGAACACAAGTCTAAACCTAACCAACAACGGCCTGACCCTTGAACTAGTCTACCAAAAGATAAATATGTATCTATTTGATATACTAACAACCACCAATCTTTCATTGTTAAACTAAAATTGTAATCACTGTATATTAGTAACCAAGCATCTATATTGAACTATATTGTACACTTGTCACTTGATCTGCTGTATCATAAGTTTAAGAAAACAATAAAAAGTATTGACTAGTGAAAGAAACTGTATTACTTAAATTTTGCCCCCTCTTCATTTTGGGATCTGCCTAATGGGAAATTAAGCTTCTTACAGAGGTAAATGTAATAACAGCTGATCTACTGAAAACCCCATCCTTAGACAATGGATCACTTTTCTACCCTACCTAAAATATTTACCATAATTTACAATGTCAAAAAAGCTTGATGATTAAAAAAAAAAAAAAAAAAAATCCTTCTTGTGCCAGCCTCACCATGAACCACATCCCCCACCAATCCTGGAGACGCTTCCCCCTAACCTAATCCTTCCTACAAGACCACACAAACAGTTGCTATTTCAATTCAGTTTATTTGGACTGGTCCTTTACAATACAGTTATTTTAGCATTTACGCAGCAAACAGTGGATTAATATAGCACATTTAAAGAAGCCTGTATATATATCCCGTGACAGATGTTAGCTCTATATTACAGATGTTCTCTTTATTGACATGTTTATAGAAAAAATAGGAAAATTTACTACTGAATTTATTCATTGGTTTCCCCAGCATCTAATATACGCTGCACCAAACAGCATCTCTGGAACAGCTGAAAAAGTAGATGACACTGATCATTTACTCATGTTGAAAATATCTTTATTTTAAAACACATTTTCTTCATACACATAAGAAAAACCATAGTGAAGCAATTTATTGTGAAAATATACAGCTCTGTTCTACTACAAGTGAGATGAGCCCTAGTGTCCCGAAACGTTGTATGCAGTTGTTTTTGCACGAATAAAGAAGTGTTCATTGAAGTAGTGTGCTCTCTGCTTTTATCTCTTGCTTGGATTATGGAGCCCTGGAAGTAGGGGGCTGAGAGGATTGCACCTACCAACTTGTCTGGCTAATAAGCCAACAGCAGTGTGCCATTATACATTTGGAACTTCTTTTGTAATTTAATGATTACTATTAGGGGAGCATTTCTAAGGGGGGCAGCACCGTTCATATATGATTCCTATCAGATGAGCAAAAATTATAGCCTAAATAGGTGTCAAATTCCTTTTTACCTTTAATCCTCCTTTAAAGGAGAACTATAGTGCATGTAAAAGAATGTAAAAAAAAAAATAGTTAAAAAAAAAAGTACCTGGGTCAAGAAGGTAGGATTGGTAATATCTGCCTTTCAATTTTGGTGAGGAGCAACAACCACCAACACAGTAAGCCCAGAACAATATCTTGGCAGATACAAACTATACATGCTGGCACTCCTTAACAAAATGATATGGTGAGGTAGAAATAATCAATCCTTATCCTATCTCCCTGTCCCAGGTACTTTTCATTTTCTTATTTTACACTAGTATTGTCCTTTAAGGAAAAAAGATAAACTATGCACAAAAAAAAAAATGCATTAAATCAATCTTATGGTCAATAAGAAATGGTTTTTGGAACAAAACAGGTCTCTTAAATCTTAAAGGTAAATATTGCCTCAAGCTTTTTTAAAATTGCATTAAAAGAGTTAAGGTATGCAGCCTTCCCCATACATTTTTTACCTGATTTTGAGCCTCTCTCTGCCTTTTAATTACCCTTTAATTAGCCCGCTGTGAAGGGGGCGTAACAATTCTATCTGCCTTTAACTGTCATTCAAAGCTAGCATGCGAGAAAACGCTCCTCCACTCACCATTGATAAGTTAAGTAGGCAGTATCTAGCAACAAGACATTTCAAGTTTGTTTAACTGGCAGAGGAGGAGAAGAGAGGTTGTAACAGACATTCCCACCAGCCAATGACAAGTGTTATGTTAATCATGGCCCTGGGCCGTATAGGAGGCAGGCTTTTAGCACTCATCTTTGCTGTGTGAATCAAGCGAGGGCAGCATGGCTGTAAATGTGAGAAAGTAATTTCAGCTGCTGGAAGTGTGGACTGTGTTTTTTTTTATATTGTTGTCATTTAAGTAGGCTTATGTAATAAGAGGTGCAAATGTTTGCCTGTGCTACAAGAAGGAACTTAGGTCTCCAATAGACAGAGCACATTCAAATATGTAACAAGCTGTGTTAAACCTCTTATTTAGCCGTGGCTGTTTATGAAATAAATTGTGGGTAATTAGGGTAAACTGTCATAATCCACCTTAGCTTGGGACATGTCCTTCACTAAAATAAGTTGTATGTGGCCTATTGCCGTTGATGAAACTTCTACATATATTGTTTTCATTCTGTATGCTCTAGTGGCTCAGCAGTCTAAATCACTCATTTTAGAAACACAAAGTACTTGAGGTCATCGGTTCAAATTCCAAACTACTTATGATTTTCCCCCTCAGTGCTTGATAGTAAATAAACTGCAAAGGTTAAAGGGCATGTCCACCCGCAAAACTAAACTTTGATATGACTTAATTGCCCCCAAATCTTTGACCTCACAAGGTCTAAACCTTTCAAAAACAGCTCCTAAATGTACTTACCAGCCCTCATCCCCTCTGTTGCTGTTCGGTGACAAAAGCAGCAGAAGGGGCGGGAACAGCCGCCACATCTGTAATTGGCTGAGACGTGATGTCTGCTGCATATACAAAACTTAATTTTGGAGGTGTACATAACCTTTAACCATTGATCAGTAAAATCAGTTAACTATATTTGAAACAGTAAACCTTATGAGATGTGTTTTTTGTAAATGTGTATTTGTTGCTGATGTTACCAGAGATAACGTTACGCACACAGGTATTTCGATTGAAACTTTTGCTAGAAACAGAAATAAAACTACATGGGTTGTGAGTTGTACTGGCAATAACATGAAAGCATCTTTGTTATAAAAATCTACTCTTCTATATGCTTAAATGCAACTTACAAGACAAGAATCTGGACTTTAAGTGACAGGTCGCGAGGCAGCCACTGGAAAGACATGCTATGCAAGGAGGCATGTTTCCCATTGGCTGCCTCCCGGACTGTCACTGACAGTGCCAGTGGGGAGGATCGGACTGGGAGCCGAGGAAGATTACAAGTAAGTAGTGAGGACTTTTGTAAGTACCCAGAGGTGAGGACTAGCGTTTTAGGTCCTCACCCTAGGTACTTTGCAGGAATGGATCGGGGAAAGGTAAAGTAAGTAATTGTCCTTTAATTTGAGAGGTTATGGACTGCGGGAGCACTCCTAATTACAATTATATTTTGTGAGAGTGCTAATGATCTGGTAAATCATTATCCGGTATACAAACATAAAAAAGATAATCAATGCACATTCCTAAACCCAATACAATACATATTATCTGCAAACTTACATAATTATAAACATAGGGGTTTTAGCATACATTACTGAGATCACATGAATGAAATAAGCCCAACCAGGTCTAGGTAACCCAGTCGGGAAGGTACAAACTTCACGTGGTAATAGCACTCCCAACATGGTGCTTTAATTGGAGGTCCTATATCTTTAATATAAAGCGCTCTTCCCTCACTATAAAAAGCCAGCAGGCAGGGGGTAAAGTGAGAAAGCCGCTATTTTATCCAGTGCACAAAACTATGAGAAATGCAAAAGTTTGCTAATCATAATTAAAGGACAACTCCACCATCATAGGAAATCTTTTAGAAAGAATTGCTCTTTAAAATATGTTGACATATCTACTTTGTCTACTGAATTCATTACTGTATGCAGCTATGCTACGGGTGCCTTAAGGAAACTGAGCATTTAGTAACCTGTATTGAGCCAGGCATGCTCAGAAGAGGCAGTTAGGGGATTAGCATTCAGTCATTGGCTGTTATGTCAACTGTCAAATCCATAAGTTGCTAACTGGAAGAACCAGGAAGTAGAAACAGCGGAAACAGGACATTGTGAAGGATTTCAGGTTAGACTTATATATTCAGATATCAAACTATTACTGTTTAAGTTTTCATTTTAGGGTGGACTTGCCCTTTAAGTAAAAAAGGTTGAAGTTAGGACCTTCCGACTGGAGTTACCTCAACATGGTTGGAAGGCTTTTCATTCATTGTGATCACAGTAATGTATACTAAAACCCTTATTTATGGTATATGCCAGTGTGCAGATAACGAATTGTATGGGCCAGAATGTGCCATCATTATCTTATAGATCTGAGAGTTTTTAATTAAATATGTTAAATTGCTAAACATAAGTAAGAAAATTTGTTTAAAATGGAAAGTTGGTTATTTTATAAAAAAAGCTATTTGACCAATGGGTTAAACAACCAGCACAATGCTCTGGAAAATATCAAAATGAAAATCCAGACTTACATGTGTGATCATTATTATCCTCTGTTCAGAGGCACATGACTGGCAGCTCTCTGTGTTGTGGGTGTTTATAAGTCTTCTCTTTTTATTGTCAGTTACTGACAGGCACTTATTTCTTGCCTGGAGTTGGACAAAACAGCTGCTACACACAATTCAACCTGAAAGTGCATGAAGTTATTCCAGGTGTACTAAAGAACAGATCTGTAAAGAAAGCAAACAAATTATTAGTTTAAATATATAATGTAATATATTTTTTACCACCACAATTCTGTTTTAAAGTAGCTAAAGTGCATATTCACACGTTCCCATATAACTTGACATTTACCTTCTCCACCCTTCAAAATTTTTATTTTAAAAGGACAATCTATGTGCTTAACGACAAAACATCAAAAAGTTAAAACTGTGTGCGGAATTTATAGGTTAAAGATCACCCCCCTATTTTTTACTCACAAGTAAAAGGTCCATGTGTGTTAAGCTGGCACAGCTCTTGATAATACTGGGAGTTTTGGTGTGCAGCAATGCAGCAATCAGGCGAGTTGTGTGGAGAAGAGAACCAAAAGGCTCTCCAAAAACCCAAGGAGAGAAGACCTGCAAAGAAAAAACAAACAGCAAATAACGACCCAAAAAGTATCGACGAAAACAACATGGGAAAAAAAAAAAGAAACAGACCCCAGAGAGCAAAAGACAACCAAAAAAAAATAAAAAATGAACCAAAATATATATTAAAAGTATCTTTTGCTAAACACAGCAAATACAGATTTAAAGGACACAAAATAAAATAAAGAAGAAAGCCTAAATTGTAATGTTTAAGTGGCGTAGGATTAAGGAAAATTCCACAAAAATTAATCAAATCTATTCGAAGATCAAAAATAAATTAAAAAGGAACCGTTCTTTCACTTTCTATTGCTAACATAGTAACAACAAATTGAGGTTGAAAGACATACGTATCAAGTCATGAAAATGATACAATTGCCATTACAAGTCTGCTAGAAGACAGTTCCACAGTTCATACTGCAAAAAAAACTTTACTAACCTGAAGATTAAACTTATTTTTGCTGACTCTGCATATGGAGTACTGTGATAATAAATTGAATCTGAATCTAAACTTATTTACTTCTAATCTTAAAGGATGTCCACAAGTCTCTCATATGAACTATTGGTGAACAATTACACATTATTATATTTGTATAAAGTGATCATATTCCAGCGCAATCGTCAATCTCCAATGTAAACAGCCCTAACTTATTTCAATTGCCAGCATAGTCAAGTCCCCCCCATTCCTTATTTATTTTAGTTGCCCTTCTCTGAACTGCTTCATTTATTGCTTTTTGTGTATGGGATTCCAAAATTGCACTGCATATTCCAAATGAGGCCTTACACGTGCCTTGTAAAGAAGGAGAATAATAATTTATCCCTTGAATTATTCCCCTCTTTATACAAGACAATCAGGGAGATTCAATAAAAGTTTCTTATAGTTTAAAATGGTGCTAATTTTGCCCCAACCAATCAGATCTTATTTAACATTTGAAAGCTAACATCGATTGGTTGGGCAAAATTAGCACCATTTTAAATAAGAACTTACATTGAATAACCCTGAATATCTTCCTATCTCTAGCTGTGGCTGTCTGGCATTGTTTGCTACAGCAGTTGTTATCTACTAGAACCCCCAAACATTTACCATTAGACATTCACTTAGCACAGAGGTTATTTATAGTGCAGGTGGCTAACATTGTTAAATCCCAAATGCATCACCTTAGTTAATCAACATTGAATCTCATCTGCCTTCTGCTGTGCCCTTTTGATAATCTTAAGGTCTGCTTGCAGCAGTTGCACATCCTTTGAAACTTTAAAAGATCTGCATAGGTTTGTGTATCAGCAAACACAAACAACCTTGCTTTCAATGCCCCCTTCTAAGTCATTTATAACAGATAAAAGAAATGGCCCCAGTAAGAATCCAAGGCACTCCACATAGATGTAGCTCAATGACGCTACACTCAGTGCCGGCTCCTAGGATAAATAGCACCCTGTGCAAGATTGTTATTGGCGCCTACCACCCCTCCCAAAACATCTCCCTGGGTACACACAATACACGTTGAATACGCTTGCCTTGGCCTGCTTCAAATCAAGTTCCCACCTGCGCTTACTGTCTTTCAGTAACTTCAGTGCGTGCTTGTATATATCGTGCATGTTATCACACGTAACATACTAAGCACAGAGAGAAAAAAGCACAGCATACAGACATCTTAAGTAAGGTTATGTGTGTTGGGACGGAGGGGCTGTGGCACTGATGCACAATTTTGACTTACAGGTCCATGTCCTAAGACTCCTGGCTGGCGCCCCAGTTATGTAACCTGTAATCAAAGGCTAGCCTGCTGCAATCTGAAGCAATCCTGCAACAAATAATTTCCAGTACAAATGTTTTTTTCTAGGCCAACAGACCTCAGTTTATATATTAGTTAACTATGTGGCACAGTATCAAAATTTAAGTAAAATTCTAGTGTACTACATCACTGCTATGTCAGAATCTAAATACTTACTGTTCCCAAGATATTTGCAGAGAGTTACGCTGTTAACAATGAAAGTCCTGCCCCTTAACACAACAGATATCGCACACGCAGGGCATGGCCACACTGCAGCAAGCGATTTTGTTGTGTTTGCGCATTTCGCATGCGTTTTTTTTAGTGCTTATTAGGAAACCGCATGAGTGAGTAAAACAGTGGAACACAAACGCAATGCAACACACGCGAAAAGCACATTTTTGGTTTTGCTCGCGTTTCAATGATTTGAAAAAACTGCAAGTGCAAACGCAGAAAAATCGCCAGCAGTGTGGCCTAGCCCTCATTGCATATTGATTAATGAAAAAGAGGGGGGGGGGGGGGGAATCAATCTTTAATTATTACTTCTATAAGTGAATGTGGTCTGTGTCCTATATATGATACAATTTTCCTGCTAGTGGTTAAGCAGATTAGAGAATCCTGCACCACTCAAAGTGTCCATGAACAAGGTTTGAGAG
Organism: Hymenochirus boettgeri; assembly: GCA_019447015.1. Classification (NCBI taxonomy): domain Eukaryota; kingdom Metazoa; phylum Chordata; class Amphibia; order Anura; family Pipidae; genus Hymenochirus; species Hymenochirus boettgeri. The sequence goes on along the minus strand of JAACNH010004558.1, from coordinate 713 downwards.
GAGAACAACACTTTTGATATGTAGACAGATTCCAGCTGTTAATATAAAAGTCTGGTATCGGTGAGCAGCAGGTGGCTCAGTGTTGTTAGCACTGAACTTGCAGCACTGAAGTCCAGAGTTCGATTCCACCATTGGACACATCTGCAAGGCATTTGTATGTTCTCCCTGTCATGGGCGTATCTAGGTTAAGAAGATCAGGGGCACTTTTGGGCACTCCATGTGCCACCCGTTAGCGCGGTGAAATTTTTAGGTCACGCCCCTTTCTCCTCCCCAATTAGGCCACACCCACTATGTACTTAATAGAGATTACCAAAAAGATACAGACAGACAGAACAACCACAAACATAGACCACACAGCCCGATAGTGATAAACAGACAGAAAGACAGTGAAATAGACAGACAGAGATAGAGATCAGAGAGTTGGACAGAGAGACACAAATTAATGACACAAAGAACAGTAAACTGGCAATTTCATTTATAACTGGTAGTAATCTGTAATTTTAAACTTACTGCTGTGTTCAGTTGTAGTCAGATGCTTGCCACACCTTTGGAGGGAGACTTCTTGTACCTTCTACATGGATCTCTGCCCCTACTACTATCCTCTATCTGTCCCTCTCATATCTCTGTATATCTCATCTGTCCCGTCTGTCCCTCTCTCTCTCTGTATATCTCTATCTGTCCCTCTCTCTCTCTGTATATCTCTATCTGTCCCT
>JAACNH010004557.1:0-23579 GCA_019447015.1 Hymenochirus boettgeri | reverse complement strand
TTACAGATATACCATGACCTGGATGGATGAATATTACAGATATACCAAGACCTGGATGGATGAATATTACAGATATACCAAGACCTGGATGGATGAGAACCTTCACAAGCATAATTTGCACATCATTCAAAACTGTAAAAGTTTTTACCAGTAACATTTAAATTGCATAACATATGCATAATCCTTTTGAATCACCAGACGGTGTTCCTGTATCTGTAGAATAGCTGCAATAATAAAGTCCCCATCTTTGGTTTCATCATGCTTATCCCATAAAATATTGAACTTGTAGCTATTATCGGTAATGAGACATCCAGTAGGGCGATGCAGAATATTATCTGATGATAATGAAGGGATATACAGAAGGATGAACAGGAGTACCATGTCTTCTTTAGTAAAATGTTACAGTGAACTAGAATGATGGGTCTGTCAGATGTTAAATACCCTCAGCTCCTATTGTAATCACCACACAAGGCTTTAATTAACCTACTAGAAGAAAATAGCTCTAAAAATTCCTTCCATAAGGGAGATAATCATTATTCTATTCTGATCAAAAAATACAACTGCTTTTAAAATAAATTATAGTTCAAAACAAGTTATATTAGAAGGAAGACTGGAAAAGGCAATTTCTTTAATATTGTTTCCAATATATATTGTATTCCAATATCCATTAAAGGGCATGTCCACTCCCAAACCCAACATTTTACCCACTACTGGCTCCACTATGAAGTTTAAAAAAATCTTTACCTTACATTGGTTAATGAATAGGATACAGAGAGTAGTTGTAAATGGGACTTCATTATATATATACAATCATTATAGACTAAAGTGCTCAGTGGGGTGCCACAGGGTTCTGTGTTGGGGCCGTTTCTATTTAATCTGTTTATTAATGATTTGGTGGGTATTGTCAGCAAGGTTTCTGTGTTTGCTGATGACACAAAACTTTGTTGACCATTAAAAACTTCAGAGGATGTGCAATCATTGCAGGGGGATCTAGATAGATTGTCACATTGGGCTGCTAAGTGGCAGATGAGATTCAATGTTGATAAATGGAAGGTGATGCATTTTGGACTTAAAAATCCTTGTGCTACTTATACTATAAATGGCTCTGTGTTAAGTGAGTCCCTGTTGGAAAAGGATCTTGGAGTTTTAGTGGATAACAAACTTAAAGGTAGCAAGCAGTGCCAGGCGGCAACAGCCAGAGCCAGCATGGTATTGTCTTGTATAAAGAGAGGTATGGATTCAAGGGAGGAAAATGTAATTCTCCCTCTTTACAAAGCATTGGTAAGGCCTCATTTGGAATATGCAGTGCAATTTTGTAATCAAAATTGGTACAAAAAGGACATCTTTGAAATGGAAAAGGTTTAGTGAACGGCAACTAAATTAATAAGGGGGTTGGGGGAGCTTGAAAATGAAGAGAGACTGGATAAATTACCATTATGTAAGCTGGATGATTACTGTGTATAAATACATTAACGGGCCATACAATAAACTATCTGGGGCATTGTTCACCAATAGAAAATGTCAGAGGACACGTGGACATCTCTTAAGATTTGAAGAAAAAAGGTTTAGGCTTCAAGTTCGGAAAGGGTTTTTACTGTGAGAACGGTAAAGCTATGGAACTGTCTTCCAGTGGACGTTGTTATGGCAGGTTCATTGGTCAGTTTAATAAAAAGCTGGATGAGTTTCTGCAAACAGGGAATGTTACAAGTTACTGGTATTGATACATAAAGTAGAGTTGGGAAAGGGTTTGTCACTGTGAGAACGGTAAAGCTATGGAACTGTCTTCCATTGGATGTTGTTATGGCAGGTTCATTGGTCAGTTTCATAAAAAGCTGGATGAGTTTCTGCAAACAAGGAATGTTACAAGTTACTGGTATTGATACATAAAGTAGAGTTGATCCGTGTGACGTATCACTATCACAGGGTAAAATCCCCATTACAATCCATAAAGCAGCATTTCCTACTGTTTACTCTGGTGATGTATCACTATCACAGGGTAATATCCCCATTACCATCCATAAAGCAGCATCTCCTACTGTTTACTCTGGCTTACCCTGTGATCGTGATACATCACCAGAGTAACATAGGGAGATGCTGCTTTATGTGGTAATGGGGATATTACCCTGTGATAGTGATACTCACCAGAGTAAACAAGAATGCTGCTTTATGGTGGTATTCCTGGATGTTGATACATAGGTCTCCCGTAGGTGCTGTGGATGTTGGGATATCGATAGTGCCAGTGGTACGTGGAAATGCTGCTTGGATGGTAATGGGGAATTACCCTGTGATAGTATCATACACAGAGTAAACTAAGGAAAAGCTGCTTTATGTGGGTAGGGGATATTACCGTTGATAGTGGAACATCACCAGAGTAAACTAGCATGCTGCTTAATGAATGGTAATGGGATATTACCCTGTGATAGTGAACTCACCAGAGTACAGAAAATGCTGCTATGGGTGGTAATGGGGATATTACCCTGTGATGTGATACGTCACCAGAGTACAAAGGAAATGCTGCTTTATGGTGGTACTGGGGATTTACCCTGTGATAGTGATAGTCACCAGAGTACAAAGGAAATGCTGCTTTATGGGTGGTAATGGGGATATTACCCTGTGATAGTGATATCCACCAGAGGAAACAAGAAATGCTGCTTTATGTGTTAATGGGGATATTACCCTGTGATAGTGATACTACCAGAGTACAATAGGAATGCTGCTTATATTGGTGGTAATGGGGATATTACCCTGTGATAGTGATACGTCACCAGAGTAAACAAGGAAATGCTGCTTTATGGTGGTAATGGGATATTACCTCCTGTGATAGTGATACATCACCAGAGTAAACATAGGAAATGCTGCTTTATAGATGGTAATGGGGATATTACCCTGTGATAGTGATACATCACCAATAAAATAGGAAATGCTGCTTTGGATGGTATATGGGATATTACCCTGTGATAATGATACTTCACCAGAGTAAACATAGGAAATGCTGCTTTATAGGTGGTAATGGTTATTACCCTGTGATAGTGATACATCACCAGAGTAAACAGTAGGAACAGCTGCTTTAGGGGTGGTTTGATATTACCCTGTGATGTGATACATCACCAGAGTAAACATAGGAAATGCTGCTTTATGGGTGGTATATGGGAGATTACCCTGTGATAGTGATACCACCAGAGTAAACAAAGGAAATGCTGCTTTATGATGTTAATGGGGATATTACCCTGTGATAGTGATACGTCACCAGAGTAAACAAAGGAAATGCTGCTTTATTTGGATGTTAATGGGGATATTACCCTGTGATAGTGACATCACCAGAGTAACAGTAGGAAAGCTGCTTTATGGGTGGTAATGGGGATATTCCCCTGTGATAGTGATACGTCACCAGAGTAAACGTAGGAAACGCTGCTTTATGGGTGGTAATGGGGATATTACCTGTGTGATAGTGATACATCACCAGAGTAAAATAGAAATTGCTGCTTTATATATGGGTTAGTAGGGAGTGATAGTGATACGTCACCAGAGTAAACTAGATGCTGCTTTATATGGTGGTAATGATATTAACCCTGTGATAGTGATACATCACCAGAGTAAAGTAGGAAATCTGCTTTATGTGGATGAATTAGGATATTACCTGTGATAGTGATACGTCACCAGAGTAACAGTAAATGCGCTTTTATGGGTGGTAATGGGGATATACCCTTGTATAGGGTACACTCACCGATAGTAACCTAGGAAATGCTGCTTTATGGGTGGTAATGGGGATATTACCCTGTGATATGATACATCACCAGATGTAAGATGGGAATGCTGCTTATGGATGGTAATGGGATATTACCCTGTGTAGTGATACATCACCAGAGTAAAGATGGAAATGCTGCTTTATGGATGGTAATGGGGATTATACCCTGTGATAGATACATCACCAGAGTAAAGATGGGAAATGCTGCTTATGGATGTGGTATGGGGATATTACCCTGTGATAGTGATACATCACCAGAGTAAAGATGGGAAATGCTGCTTTATGGATGGGTAATGGGGATATACCCTGTTAGTGTACTCCACACAGAAGTAAACAGTAGGAAATGCTGCTTTATGGGTGGTAATGGGGATATTACCCTGTGATAGTATACATCACCAAGAGTAAACTAGGAAATGCTGCTTTATGGTGGTAATGGGGATTACCCTGTGATAGTGATTCATCACCAGAGTAAAATAGGAATGCTGCTTTATGATGGTAATGGGGATATTACCCTGTGATAGTGATACATCACCAGAGTAAGATGGGAAATGCTGCTTATTGATGGTAATGGGGATATTACCCTGTGATAGTGATACGTCACCAGAGTAAACAGTAGAATGCTGCTTAATGGGTGGTAATGGGGATATTACATCCTGTGATAGTGATACATCACCAGAGTAACAATAGAAATGCTGCTTTATATATGGTGGTATGGGGATATTACCCGTGATAGTGATTCACCAGAGTAAAATAGGAAATGCTGCTTAATGGTGGTAATGGGGATATTACCCTGTGATAGTGATACATCACCCAGAGTAAAGTGGAAATGCTGCTTATGGTGTGTAATGGGGATATTACCCTGTGATAATGATACATCACCAGAGTACACATAGAAATGCTGCTTATGGTGGTAATGGGGATATTACCCTGTGATAGTGATATCACCAGAGTAATCTAGGAAATGCTGCTTTATGGTGGTAATGGGGATATAACCCTGTGATAGTGATACGAATCCCAGTGTAACATAGGAAACTGCTGCTTTATGGTGGTGTAATGGGGAATTATCCTGTGATAGTGATACATACCAGAGTAAACTGTAGGAAGCTGCTTTGTGGGTGGTATGGGGATATTACCCTGTGATAGTGATACATCACCAGAGTAAACATAGGAATGCTGCTTTATGGATGGTAATGGGGATTTACCTGGTTATAGTGTAACGATCACCAGAGTAAACAATGAAATGCTGCTTTATGGGATGGTATGGGGATATTACCCGAGAGAGTGATACATCACCAGATAAACGTAGGAAATGCTGCTTTATTGGATGGTATGGGTTATTACCCTGTATAGTGATATCATCACCAGAGTACAATAGGAAATGCTTGGCTTTATTGGGTGGTAATGGGATATTACCCTCTGTGATAGTGATAACGTCACACAGAGTAAAACGTAGGAAAGAGCTGCTTTATGTGGTGGTAATGGGATACTTACCGTGATAGTGATACATCCAGTAAACATAGGAAAGTGCTGCTTTATGGATTGGATGGGATATTACCTTACCGCTGTGAATTAGATGATAACATCCCAGTGTAAAATAGGAAATGCTGTATGCTCTTTATGGATGGTATGGGGATATTACCCTGTGATATGATACGATCACCAGAGAAACTTAGGAAATGCTGCTTGTGTTATATGGGTGGTATAGTGATATACCCGTGATATGAACGTCACCAAGTAAACAAGGAAATGCTGCTTTTTGATGGTAATGGGATATTACCCTGGATATAGTGATACATCACCAGTAAACAGGAAATGTTGCTTTATGGATGGTAATGGGTTATTACCCTGTGATAGTGATAGTCACCAGAGTAAACAATGGAAATGCTGCTTTATGGGTGGTAATGGGATATTACCCTGTGATAGTGAACGTCACCAGAGTAAACAGTAGGAATCGGTTTATCAGTGGTAATGGGGATATTACCCTGTGATAGTGATACATCCCAGAGTAACAGTAGGAAATGCTGCTTATTGGTGGTAATGGGGATATACCCTGTGAGTGGATCGTCACCAGAGTAAACATGAAACCTGCTTTATGGATGGTAATGGAGTATATCCTGTGATAGTGAATAGTCACCAGAGTAAACGTAGGAATGCTGCTTTATGGATGGTAATGGGGATATTACCCTTGATAGTGATACATCACCAGAGTAAACGTAGGAAATGCGGCTTTATGGATGGTAATGGGGATATTCCCCCGTGATAGTGATACGTCACCAGAGTAACAGTAGGAAATGCTGCTTTATGGATGGTAATGGGATATTACCCTGGGATAGTGATACGTCACCAGAGTAAACGTAGGAAATGCTGCTTTATGGATGGTAATGGGTATTACCTTGATAGTGATACACCCACACAGGTAAACATAGGAAACGCTGCTTATGTGATGGTAATGGGATATTACCTGTGATAGTGATACGTCACCAGAGTAAACAGTAGGAAATGCTGCTTTATGGAAGAAGGGGATATTACCCGTGTTGTGATACTCACCAGAGTAACAAAGAATAGGCTGCTTTATGGATGGTAATGGGATATTACCTTTGATATGTACTTCACCAGAGTACATAGGAAATGCTGCTTATTGTTTAATGGGGATATTACCCTGTGATAGTGATACATCACCACAGTAAACAGTAGGAATCTGCTTTATGGTGGTAATGGGGAATTACCCTGTGATAGTGATACATCACACCAATAAACAGTAGAGATGCTGCTTATGATGTAATGGGGATATTACCTGTGATAGTGTCATCCCCAAGTAAACTGTAGGAAATGCTGCTTTAGGGTGTAATGGGATTATTACCCTGATAGTGATACATCACCAGAGTAACAGTAGAGATATCTGCTTTATATGGTAATGGGATATACCCTGTGATAGTGATACTCACCAGAGTAAACTGTAGAAATGCTGCTTTATGGGTCGTAATGGGATATTACCCTGTGATAGTGATACATCACCAGAGTAAACAGTAGGAATGCTGCTTTATGGATGGTAATGGGGTATTACCCTGTGATAGTGATACATCACCAAGTAACAGTAGGAGATGCGCTTTATGATGATATGGGGATATTACCCTGTGATAGTGATACATCACCAGAGTAAACGAAGGATGCTGCTTTATGGTGTATGGGGATATTACCCTGTGATAGTGATACATCACACCAGATAAACAGTAGGAAATCTGCTTTATGGATGGTAATGGGGATATTACCTCGTGATAGGGATACATCACCAGAGTAAACAGTAGAAAATGCTGCTTTATGGATTGTAATGGGGATATTACCCTGTGATAGTGATACTCACACGGATCAACTCTACTTTATGTATCAATACCAGACTTGTAACATTCCTTGTTGCAGAAACTCATCCACTTTTTATGAAACTGACACAGAACCTGCCATAACAACATCCAATGGGAAACAGTTCCATACTTTACCGTTCTCACAGTGACAAACCCTTTCCCAACTCTACTTTATGTATCAATAACCAGTAACTTGTAACATTCCGTTTGCGGAAACTCATCCAGCTTTTATTAAACGGACCAATGAACCTGCCTAAACAACGTCCACGAAGAACGTTCCATGCTTTACCGTTCTCACAGGAAAAACCCTTTCCCAACTCCACTTTATGTATCAATACCAGTCTTGTAACATTCCTTGTTTGTAGAAACTCATCCAGCTTTTTATTAAACTGACCAGTGAACTGCCATAACAACGTTCCACTGGAAGACAGTCCATAGCTTACCGTTCTCACAGTGAAAAAACCCTTTACCAACTCTACTTATGTATCAATACCAGTAACTTGTAACATTCCCGTATGCAGAAACTCATCCACTTTTTATTAAACTGACCACATAACCTGCCATAACAACGGTCCACTGGAAGACAGTTCCATAGCTTTCGTTCTCACAGTAAAAACCCTTTCCGAACTTGAAGCCTAAACCTTTTTTCTTCAATCTTAAGAGATGTCCACGTGTCCTCTGACATTTTCTATTGGTGACAATGCCCCGATAGTTTTATTGTATGGCCCGTTAATGTATTTATACACAGTAATCATTCAGCTTTTACCACTATGGTAATTTATCCATTCTCTCTTCATTTTCAAGCTCCCCAACCCCCTATTAATTTAGTTGCCGTTCACCTAAACCTTTCATTTCAAAGATGGTCCTTTTTGTACCAATTTGATTACAAAATTGGCACTGCATATTCCAAATGAGGCCTTTACACATGCTTGAAAGAGGGCGAATTACATTTTCTCCCTTGGAATCATACTCTCTCTTTATCAGAATACCATGCTGGCTCGGCTGTTGCGCTGGCACTGCTTGTACCTTCTAGTTTGTTCATCCACTAAACTCCAAGATCCTTTTCCAACAGGACTCACTTAAACACAGAGCCATTTATGTATATAGTCACAAGATTTTTAAGTCAAAAAAGCATCACCTTTCCATTTTATAACATTGAATCTCTCTGCCACTACGCAGATCCCAATGGACAATTATCTAAGATCCCTCCTGCATGATTGCACATCCTCTGAAGTTTTTAATGGTCAACAAAGTTTGTGTCATAGCAAGAACCAAGAAACCTTGCTGACAATTCACACCAAATCATTAATAACAGATTATAAGAAACGGCCCCACACAAACCTGTGGCAACCCCACTGACCTTTAGGCTAAATGATTGTCTATATAGATATAAAGTCCCATTTACAACTACTCTATGTATCCTATTCATCCTTAACAATGTAATGTAAGATTTTTTAAACTTCATAGTGGCCAGTTATGTTGGGGTAAATGGTGGGTTTGGGAGTGGACATTGTGCCCTTAATGGATAGTGTTGAATACAATAATATATTGGAAACATATAAGCAAATTGGCCTTTTCCAGTCTTCCTTCTAATATAAACTTGCTTGAAACTATAATTTATTTTAAAAGCAGTTTGTCATTTTTTGATCCAGAATAGACATAATGATTACTCTCCTTATGGAAAGAATTTTTAGAGCTATTTTCTTCTCTAGTAGGTTAATTAAAACCTGTGTGGTGATTACAATAGGAGCTGTAGGGTATTTAACATCTGAAAACCGATCTTCCGGACTTTCAACACATGTACTTTTACTGTTATCTTCAATCATCAAGATATTTCGATCGATACATCTTACGTAATACTAATGTTATATTTTATGGGATGCCATGTGACAAGTGGGTACTTATATTCCTCTCGAACAGGCACTCTGTATCAGAATGCTTGTTCAATTAATGTCTTAATAACCTTTCAGTTTAATTGCATTTGGCTTGGAGTCTCCTCAGCAGTTATATATCGCCAGGTCGGTATCTGTAATGGATTCAGTCGACATAGTACAAGGCAGATTATGATAAGCTGATGAAACAATGATTTCATAATCAGATACGGAACACCGGTCTGGTAGTAATCGGATAATATGTTGCATTTATTCTGAACTTACGTTTGATATCAAAGCCGTGGTTTCCTATCGTTGGTAATCTTAGATATCCATCCGGTTCTGGTATATCTGATAATTTCATTCATCCAGGTCACGGTAAATCTTGAATATTCATTCATCCAGGTCATGGGTAGTTGTAATTTATTTCTACTCCGGTAGGTCATATCGGTATATTATGTCATAACCAGTTCTAGTAGGGTATAATTCGTAATATTCTCATCCAGGTCTTGTATCGGCATATTCTGCATGGCTATCATTGATATCATATCCACCAGGTCTTGGTATATCTGTAATATTCATCATACAGGTATGGTATAATCTGTAATATTCATCCATCCAGGTTATCGTTATCAGTATCCAGTCCTTGAGTAATTCATCATTCATGCCAGGTTACTTTAAAGCCAGTTGGTATATCTGTAAATTCACCCAGTCCATCAGGTTCTGGTTTATTATAATTCATCATCCAGTCACTTGGTTATATCTGATATTCATATCCAGTCGGTATTCTAATCATTCATCATAGTCATATTCTAATTCATCACATCCAGGTCATGGTATCATATTATCTCCAGTAATATATCAGTCCTTCCAGGTCCATGTATATCTGCGAATAAATCTTCTCCATCCAGGTCATGGCTATATCTGTAATTATCTTCAATTCATCAGGTCATGGATATCTCTAATATTCATCTTCATCCAGGTCATGGTTAATTCTGAATATTCATTCATCCAGGTATGGTATATCTGAAATTCATTCATCATGTCTGGTATATCTGTAATATTTTCATCCAGGTAACCTGGGATATCTGTAATATTCATTCATCCCAGCATGGTCATTGTTATTCAATATTCATTATACAGGTCATGTATATCTGTAATATTTCATCTTATCAGGTCATGAGGTTAAGATCTGCTAATAGTCATCCCCACAGGTCATTGGATATTGCAATATCTTCCATCCAGGTCATGGTATATCTGTCAATATTATTTATCAGGTCATGGTAGTTCTGTAATATTATCTCATCCAGGCATGGTATATCTACAGTCTATACTGTATATTCATCTAGTTAATTATGCATTGATAAAAGTGTACACACGTCATGGAACCCCACCTTAAATATCCATGCTAACTATGGATTACACACGGTTCGCCGAATGCGCACGCGATTTATTGGCTAAAATTGAAATCGCTGAACTCAAAATTCCCGCGATTTCCGATGCACATGCGTTGCGCGTCCGTCACTTTTTGGTACTGCTGCGTTCACCATTTTGTGCGTTACGCGCGTTTCCATAACGTGAATGCAAAACGCATGGAAACCGAACTCAAAGCAAGCACAAGAAAAGCGCACAACATCGCGTGCGATACACTCTCGCAATTTTGTGTGCGATTCCTGTGCGTTGTAATGTGGCCTCACCTAACTGTTGATCCAGAGGAATGGCAAAAAAACTCCACAAAATTTATGAAGGGGGAAATCCTTTCCTGACTCCATGGCATACAATAATTTCCCTGGATCACTCTACTTTATGTATCAATACCAGTACTTGCAAGCATCCTTGTTTGGCAGAGAACTCATTCCACAGCTTTTATAAACTGGAACGCCATGAACCTGCATAAACAAACGTCCACCTGGTAAAACAGTTTCCATAGCTTTATACCGTTCTTCAAGTGGCAAACCCTTTCCCAACTCTACTTATGCTATCAATCCATAACTTGTAACCATTCCTTGTTTGTAAGAAACTCATGCACACTTTTTATAAACTGACCAAACAACCTGCCATAAAACAACGCCACTGAAGACAGTTCCATGCTTTATATCACGTTCTACACCACAGTGAAAAACCCTTTCCCAACTCTACTTTATGTATCAATACCAGGTAACTTGTACATTCCGTGTTTGCAGAAACTCATCATCCAGTTTTTTTATAAATTAACGACCAATGAACCTCGCCATAACAACGTCCACTGGAAGACAGTTCCTAGCTTTACTGTTCTCACCAGTGACAAACCTTTCCCACCTACTTTATGTATCAATCCCAGTAACTTGTAACATTCCGTGTTTGTAGAAACTCATCCAGCTTTTTTATATACACTGACCATGAACCTGCCATAACAACGTCCACTGGAAGACGTTCCATAGCTTATAACCGTTCTCACAGTGACAAACCCTTTCCCACTCTACTTTATGTATCAATACCAGTAAACTTGTAACATTCCTTGTTTAAAACTCATCCACTTTTTATTAAACTGACCATGAACCTGCCATAACAACGTCCACTGGAAGACAGTTCACATCTGTTATACCGTTCTCACAAAGACAACCTTTCCCAACTCTACTTATGTATCAATCCCATAACTTGTACATTCCTGTTTGTAAAACTCATCCAGCTTTTATTAAACTGACCATGAACCTGCCATATACAACGTCCCACTGGAAGACAGTTCCAGCTTTAGCTTTTAACCGTTCTCACAGTGAAAAACCCTCCCAACTCTACTTATGTATCAATACCAGTAACCTTGTACACATTCCTTGTTTGTAGAACTCCATCCAGCTTTTTTAACTGACCAATGAACCTGCCATAACACACATCCATGGAAGCAGTTCCATAGCTTTAAAACCGTTCTCCAAGTGACACGCCGAAAACCTTTCCCACTCTACTTTATGTATCATCCAGTAACTTGTAACATTCCTGTTTTGCAGAAACTCATCCAGCTTTTTTTTAAACTACGCAATAACCTGCCATAACACGCCACTGAAGACAGTTCCATGCTTTAACTGTTCTCACGTGCAACCCTTTCCTCCACCTTTCCACTCTACTGTATGACAATACCAGTACTTGTAACATTCCTTGTTTGTAGAAACTCATCCGCTTTTTTATAAACTGACCAATGAACCTGCCATAAAACAACAATCCACGAAGACAGTTCCATAGCTTTACCGTTCTCACAGTGACAAACCTTCCCAACTCTACTTTATGTTCACATCCCAGTAACTCTTAACATTCCTGTTTTGTAAAACTCATCCAGCTTTTTATTAAACTGAACCAATGAACCTGCATAACAACAAATCCCTGGAGAGACAGTTCCATAGCTTTACTACACCGTTCTCACAGTGACAAAACCCCTTTCCCACTCTACTATGTATCATCCATACTTGTAACATCTTGTTTGTAGAAACTCATCCAGCTTTTTATTAAACTGACCAATGAACCTGCCATAACATTCGTCCACTGGAAGACATTCCATAGCTTTACCGTTCTCACGTGACAAACCCTTTCCCAACTCTACTTTATGTATCAATCCAGTAACTTGTAAACATTCCTTGTTTGTAGAAACTCATCCAGCCGTTTTATTAACTGACCATGAACCTATTGCCATAATACACATCCCTGAAGACAGTTCCTTCTTTACCGTTCTCACAGTGCACAACCCTTTTCCCAACTCTAACTTTGTATCAATCCCAGTAACTTGTAACATTCTTGTTTGTAGAAACTCATCCACTTTTTATAACTGACCAATGAACCACTGCCATAACAACTCCACTGGCAAGACAGTTCCATAGCTTTACCGTTCTCACAGGAAACAAACCCTTTCTCCCAACTCTACTTTATGTATCAATCCCGTAACTTGTAACATTTTCTTGTTTGAAACTCATCCCCTTTTTATATGAACGACCAATGAACCTGCCATCACAACTTCCACTGGAGACGTTCCATAGCTTTAACAATTCCATAAGTCTCACAGGACCCAAACCTTTTCCACAACTCACTTATGTCTCAATCCCAGTAACTTGTAACATTTCTTGTTTTGAAAACTCATCACCGTTTTTATTAAGACCAATAACCTACCTGTAACTACAACATCCGTCCCATTGGAAGACATGTTCCATTGCTTTAAAACCGTTTCCCCACAGTGAAAAAAACCCTTTCACAGCTTGAAGCCTAACCTTTTTTCCTTCAATTCTTAAGAGGATGTCCTCGTGTCCTTTGACATTTTCTTATTGGTGAAAATCGCCCCAGATAGTTTATTGTCAGGCCCGTTAATTATCTTAGGTACATGGGTATACCTGTATATTCATCCAGGTCAAGGTATTCTGTAATATTCATTCCACCCCATGTCACAGTATATCTTGTAAATATAGCTTATATCATCCTGACACGGTATACTGTAATTCATTCACACCATGTCACGGTATATCTGTAATTTCAATCTCATCCAGTTCATGGTAACTATAATATTCATCCATTCCCAGGTCATGGTATATCTGTAATATCTCTTCACTTCATCCAGGTCATGGTCATATCTGTAATATTCATCCAATCCCATCAGTGTCCAGTGGTATACTGTATAATTCATCCAGGTCATGGATAATCTGTTAATAATTATTCTTCCAGTTCATGGTATATCTGTAATATTCATTCTCCTAGGTCATGGTAATAAAAAAATCTGCTAATAATTATTATTTCTCTGCATCAGGTCATGTAATTCTGTAATATTCATATTCATCCATCCAGGTCATGGTATATCTGAATATTCATTCACATCCGGTCCGGTATATCTGTAATTCTCCATCCAGGTCAGGTAAAATATTGTAATATTTCATTTCCATCCAGGTCATGGTATTATCTGTAATATTCTGCATCCCTCCAGGTCATGGTATATCTGTAATATATTCATATCTTCATCCAGGTAACGGTATATCTGTATATATTCACCTTCATCCAGGTCATGGTAATTCTGTAATATTCATTCACCAGGTCCTGAATCTGTATAGCTGTAATATTCCTTCATCCAGGTCAACGGTATATCTGGTAATATTCAAATCCATCAGTCACTAGGTAATATCTTAATATATCTCTTATCATTCCCCAGGTCACGGTTATTCTGTAATATTCATTCATCCAGGTCAACGGTATATCTGTAATATTCATCCATCCAGGCAGGTAGGTATCTAATATTCATTCATCCAGTCACGGTATACTGTATTCTTCATTCGTCAGTATTATCTGTAATATTCATCATCAGGTCAAAAAAAAAACGGGTTAGATCTTCGTTAATATCAACCATCCGGTCTGAATAATCTGTAATATTCATTCATCAGTCACTGGAATACCTATCCAAGATCAATGGAGTTAGATAAACACTCCAGAACTAACGTTAAGTCCAGTTGAATGAACGATATAGATGTTGTAAATAACTTCAATCTGCATCAGAAAAATGCACAAGGACAGCACCACAATAATAGATTTATTTATTGGTAAAATAACCAGGCTAAAGCCTTAGCCATATATTTTTGTGTGGCATGGGCATCTGCACTTAGGGGGGGCAATTGGTCTTTTCTGTTTACCGTAATCGCGAAGTGAGGAACAGGCTTTAGGACCCCGCACTGAAATTGCGGTCGGAGCACAGTATCTGGCTGAGTGGGGCAGGCTGTTTGACTTAATGGAGGTGCTGGGGATACAGTATGGAGAGGAGACAGTAACACTGGTCTAGGTCAGTACAGGTTGGATCTCTGCCTTTACAACTACAAATGTCCATCTGGGTTTTTAGACTTTAACCCCTTCCCTTACATGGTCAGTACTAGTTCTAGTAAGGATCAGGCGCCAGGGTGCAGTGTCTGTTTGGCGGGCTAGTACAATACCCATAATGTGTACATATGGGGCTATCTGAGATGTTGAGACAAGACTTCTGTCTTGTTTTTGTGTCAGTGTGTATGTGTCAATTTATCAGTGCATGTGTGTGTCATATGTGTGTTTCAGTATTCATGCATGTGGGGGTATTCATTATATCAGTGAATATGTGTGGTTGTTGTGTCACTTTACTCGTGTATGTATGGTGCTAGTGTATCGTGCATTTGGTGTGTTACAGTATATCAGTGCTTTGTGTGTGTGTGTGTGTGTGTCGTATATCAGTGTATGTGTGTGCCTGTATATTAATGCACATGCGTGTGTCAGTATATCAGTGCATGTGTGTGTCATATGTGTTGTCAGTTTATCATGTATATTGTGGTCAGTGTATCAGTGCATTTGTGTGTGTTACAGATATCAGTGCAGAGTGTGTATGTCAGTATATAGTGTATGTGTGTGTGTGTGTGTGTTAGTTATATACTCCATGCTGTGCGTGTTTATGTGTATGTCAGTTTATCAGTGTATGTGTGTGTCATATAAACCAGTGCATTTGTGTGTTACATATATAAGTGCATTGTAGTGTTGTGTCAATATATCAGTGTATATGTGTGTCTATACAGTATGTCATGAGAGTTTGTGTGTCATATTGTGTGGTATTTGTGTGTGGCCATAGATGATTAGGACACAGGCAGATAGATGGTAGACAGGAGTAGATGGAAGAGAGATAGAAACACAGATACATAGAATGACCGACAGACGAAAGATAGACAGTTAGGTAGATAGATAATTATAATAACAGAACAGATAGGTAGTCAGACAAGAAGACAGAAAGAGATAGATAATGACAAACATAAAGATGGATGGATAGACGGTCATAAATAATATACAGGCACAGCAGTAGATGTAGTATACTATACTTTTGCGCCACAATAGTGACTAATGTATAAACTGGACTGGTGCCTTGAAGAAAACAATTTGTTAGGTGATAGAGAACTGGTTATTGGATCGCAACAGAGAGTGGTGGTTAATGGGCTACATCTATGTGGGCTAAAGTCTAAGCGGAGTTCCTCAGGGTTCTGTACTGGCCCTCTTCTGTTTAATATGTTTATAAAATAGATACTTAGAAGGGGGCATTGAGAGCAAGGTCTCAGTGTGTTCCTGATGACACTAAACTATGCAAGCTTTGGAAA
Organism: Hymenochirus boettgeri; assembly: GCA_019447015.1. Classification (NCBI taxonomy): domain Eukaryota; kingdom Metazoa; phylum Chordata; class Amphibia; order Anura; family Pipidae; genus Hymenochirus; species Hymenochirus boettgeri. The sequence goes on along the minus strand of JAACNH010004557.1, from coordinate 7,507 downwards.
CTTCAAATGATGTGCAATGCTGCGAACAGACTAGATAGATTATCAAAATGGGCAGCAGAATGGCAGATGGATTCAATGTTGATAAATGTAAGGTGATGCATTTGGGGTTTAAGTAATCCCTGTGCCACCTACACCATAAATAACTCTGTGTTAAGTGCCTCTGTAATGGAAAAGATTGGGGGTTTCGTTGATAACAGAATTAGCTATAGCAAACAATGCCGGTAGCAATGGCTAGAGCTAGCAAATATTTAATCTTGTATAAAGGGGAATAGATTCAAGAGAGAAAATTATTCCCCCTCTTTACAAGGCACTGGTAAGGCCTCATTTGGAATATGCGGTACAGTTTTGGAATCCCATATACGGTATCCCACCACCCTCCAAGATTGTCTGTGAGTCTCCCTCATTTTAGGATGGTCTCCCACACCACCCCCCAGACTCCCAGACTTGAGAGGAGACTCCCCCCAGTCACGTCCACTTTGCAAGGCCATGCCCCCAGAATGCACGGAACACCCCTAATCCCCACCACCCTAGAACACTGACCATGCCCCATGTGACATTACGTCCTGCTGCCTGCTGCGTGATGTCATGCCCCCTTTTCCCACCCTGCCCAGAAGCCTGAAGGGGCGGTGGGATGTCCTGCATATACAAAAGAGGCATTTTTTGGAATGAAAGCAGTTTCATAAGGGCAACATAATTAATAAGGGGAAATGGAGGGGCTTGATTAGTGCAGGCAATTAGACAATTTAGGGCTTTTTTACATTGGAGAAGCAATTTTTGCATGGGGATATGATCACTTTAATCCCTTCAGTGCCAAGCATGCACGCTGTAATGCCTGCTGGGTGTCTATCTGGCAAAGCTCTCATACAAGCTTCAGAGACTCTATCTTGTTGCTTTAAAAAAATCATTGACAGCCTTACACTAATGATTTGTGAGGGAGGCGCCATCATCATTCCATCAATTTCAAGGAAACTAAGCCTATATAGAAATTTTGCAGAGGTCCCAAGAGACCAAATTTTTTTTAGGAATAGTTAAGTGTGCAAAAATGTGGCGTCTCTCTGGTACTAACCGGTTTTCACTAAAAGGAGTGGTTGTGTGAGTGGGGAGTGGGTTGTAGAATTTTTAAAATTTTTTCTTGTAATGCCTGTGTGCATCGCCCATTTGAGCTAGTTATTGGCAACGTATCTGTGTACACACCCACACATGGCTGACCGTGTATTCGCAGGACATGTTGGGAGGTTGACATTTTTTTTTTACTTGTCAGTGTGTTTAGGTAGGTTTCAAACCTTTGAATCATCTTATTGTTCATCTTTTCACAAAATCTCCCAAAAGCACGAGTTTTGTGGGATTACTGCATCTGAAATTCCCTTCATGTATGTATGAAAGCTGACACGGTTACTTAGCTGAAGGTTGTGAAATTATATATATAGTTTGGAGGTATTTCAAAGTTTCCTGGTTGTTTTTATTTGAAAAATAATAGGCAGTTCAAATTACAGAGAGACTTTGATTTTTTGTCTTATTGCACTTGGCATGCATCCCATTTGAGTTAAGTTGGTGGCGATATCTCTGTGTGCACCCATGCATGTGGCATACCATTGGATTCAGGACATTTAGGTAATCTACATTTAGTGGTTTTTTTTATTTTGTGTGGGTATTTCTATTCTAACCGTACAGGCAGTTTCCTTTAAAAAGTGTATGCTTGTTCAAATTATTAGAGCACTTGATTTAGAGCACTGATTTTTTTTTTGTAATGGCCGTGTCCATTGTCTCATTGGAGTTAGTTGGTGAGCGTGTCTCTGTGTGGACCCAGGCATATGGCATATCATTTAATTCAAACATGTGGGAGATTGACATTTATTGGTTATTATAACTTGGCAGTGGGTTGAGGTAGTATTTTCACCTTGAATTACTTATTTTTTTTTACAAAACCTAAATCACACGATTTTCTAATTGATACTGTGTCTGGAATTCTTTGTGTAGGTTTAAAACTGGCTTGTTATGTACTGAAGTGTGTAGATTACAAATCTATGTTTGTGGGGTTATATCCACATTTCAGGACTGTTTTCCTTTGAAAAGAGTAGCTGTTTCAAATGACAAGAAACGTGGGTTAGGGCAAAACGAGTTCAGCTTGTCCAGCGATGTGGCCCATCTTAATTTTGCAACAGATATTCTAAGTATCTTTTTTGTTTCCTCTTGGTGCACTTGCATTAGAACGTCTTATAGGCCTTAATATTTATTTATGTATATCATTATATTGTGCTATGTTTTACACCTAGATTTCCCATTACAGCCCATGGAGCTCTGTTTCGGTGGTTCTGTGGCCTTCTAATATTTAATGTCTTAAATATTAATTTGTCTTTAGGGTATAATCACTGCTTGTATGCTATCCGCTACTAGAATTGGATTATATGTATCTGGTTTATGGCTATGTTCATATAAATTTATGGCTATAAATAGCATTTATTAAGATGGAGTCCTACTCAGACTGTGTATGTTTTCATTGAGTCACTATTTATATATAGCACTTTGTCACTTTATTTGCACTGTATCACTTTGTGAAAGGCATTGGTTGACTATATTTGGAGAGTTGACCCTTATTGAGAGTGCCATATGGGCCTGTTGACCACTAATTAAAATCTATTAAGAGTCCTTTGGGAGTGCTCTATAACTTTATACTTTTGTTTATTGCACATCCTGTTGTCACCACCCAGGCTATTTTATACCTGGCAGGAGCCAGTCCTGTGTGACTGTATATAATATAATATATATATATATATATATATATATATATCTGGGGTATGGTTTTGGCACTCACTTGACAATTATTATGGCCTTGGTGCTGACCCGAAGAGAATTCACATAATATTTGATTGGAGTCATGCACACAAAAGGACTTCTTGAAATCCAAAATACAACTTTTATTCACACATATTTTGTAGTTAGCGACGTTTCGGTCTTGTTTTTCTGACTTTTTCAGCTAAAAAAGGTCAGAAAACAGACCGTAAACGTCGCTGAACTACACAAATTTATGTGTGAAATAAAAGGTGTATTTTGGATTTTCAAGAAGTCCTGTTGTGTGGCACGTGACTCCAATCAAATATATATATATATATTCTGTCGTATCTACTGTCAGTGTCACAGCTTTCTGGACTAATGGTACACTCATGGTAATTTAAGGGCAATGTGGGATTTATCAGTAAAACAGAAGGTTTTTCTGTCCTGACTTCAACACCAGCTATAAAGTGGGTCTGCCAGGGCAATTCTCCTCATGGACCACGCTATCACTGACACTGCCCAATCACCTCTAGATTTTTCGGCCGACCACCAATAACAGAAAGACTCGAACCAATGCACAAAATAGCTGTGTGTTTGTGCGTACCCAACCTGAGTAAGTATCATACTTATAACAAAAGTAAAAGTGGAATTCTTTATTGGCCACTGTTGATATATTCATGAACAATTAGAGAATATATATAATATTCTGTATTATCATATATACAGCTAACATATGGAATGTATTAGGTTGTTGAACCTCCTTGTTGGCTTGTTCATGGTAACACATTTAGATCCCCCCTTCTGCAAATCCTGCGCTTGAAAACTGTGTTTTGGTGGTGAAAACTGCAAGACTGTTCAAATTCAGAGTTGCCTGAATTTATTTTTTCATCGTTTTGCCATCGTGTTGTTCTCACTTTGTGGCTTTTATCTTCCCAATCCCGTGTGTGTAACCACACAATACTGTATGATCAACTGTTTGTTCACTTTCAGGATTCGGAGGATTGATATTTGGTTCTTTTTTTTTTTACTTTATTGAGGTTTTGGCAATGATTCGTTTCGTTAACCTTAATTTTTAGAAATCATCAGCAAAAAGTGTGAAATTACATGAGAACTGTTCCGATCCCAACCATACCATTGATAGTAATGAACGAACCTATTGCGTTACGTACTAAAGTTGTAGTTCCAAATATATATAGTTTGTGGGGGGTATTTCTGAGTTATGTCGGTTGTTTTGGTGCCTAAAACTACTCCATACTGTTAAATTCGAGTTGTTAATATTTTTATCTTTTTGAACCATCTCACTTTGTGCTAGTCATTCCACACCCGTTGTTGATCATGGCATTTGGGAGATTGATATTTGGTAACTTGTTTTAACACTACATCAGTTTTGACATGAGTTTCTTCACCTTTGGATGTTGTTTTATGTATTTTTTCTGGAAATATGCTAAAAGTGTGAAATTCTTTTTTAATTGGGCCCACAACCATGATGGGTATGAATGAAAGAATTACAACATTACACGAGGTATGGTGATCCTGTAATGGAGGGGGGTTCACGTTTATGTAACTACTAAATCGAGTGTTTGCTGTTTTGTTATTGCATGCCGCTGGAGTTGGCTGGGCCAACCCATGAATGTGGCATACCGTTTTATCGGGTAGAGATGTTCGAACTTCGCAAATCGGTTGCTTCTAGTGATCCTTGAATTTTCAAAAATTAACTCGAAAATCCGCTAGCGGACCCATTTAAAAACCTATTAAAAGAAAGTTCGCAAAATCCTTTCTTTGTAAATAAGATCTGATGAAATATCTTGAACGTAGATTCTTCGAAAATAGGAGGACCTTTTGAAAATACAAGTGATTTTTCCAAAATAACGACCCACAATGTGGGCTGCTCCAATCCAAAATGTGAAAATATATCCCGCAAATTTTTGATTTGAGGGATTTCTCTTCCGTATTTATTCTCAACGCATTTGTAAACTTCGTAAGGCAGAAACCTGAAAAAATTCTGGATAATCCGCCGTTCTCGAACATCTGCGAAGAGTAAAATCCCACGGGATCCGAACCCGTCTGGTAACTGTGGCCACTCACTATTCGGGAGGGGTTGGCCTTTCATATTTCAGATCCTTTTGAACTTTCGCTCTACAGTTTTTAAATTTAAATTCACAAGTTTTTGTCTCTGATTTCACAGTTAAGGTAAACAAAGGAAAATGTGGAGAAGAAAACTTTTTTGATTGAACTTATCTCACTCTAATATCCTGCGGTTGTGTAGTTCTAAAAATAATCCGTCACTTTGTGGGGATGTTTAGTTATTTTGTAGATATTCTTGTTAACTCAGAGTGGTTAATACATAAATTTGGGTAATGATTTGACATGCTGTTTTAGGTTTGGGGGGTCTCTTGTGACGGAAAAGTGGGGTACCTACAAGTAACTGGTAATCGTTAGACTGGGTAGTATCTAAGCTTTTTAAGACATAAAGATTTTTGATGTGTAACCTTAAGAGAACTATAATGGAAAGGGGAAAAATAAGGGCAAATTACTTTTTTTTTTCAATTTACCTTACAATCCAGTGAAATCTCCCAGAAATTTTAAAAATGTAGTACCTTATTAAGTTTACACTGTCTGAAAAAAACAATATATAATATTCCTGATTCCTGGTGGGTTTTCTACTGTAAATGTAAACTCATTAAAGTGCAAAATCCTGAAAATTCTTCTGGCACTAAAAGGTGTCAGAAAATGGTGATAACTCCTGCGTGGCACTGTAAAGGTCAAAAAATAATAAGGGCATAACATAAAACTCTCGGGTGCTTGTTTGCACTATAGTCGATCACTGGGGACAATCCTTTAAAGGTTGAGAGAAAAGAAGTTTCATCTTCATGTTAGGAAAGGTTTCTCTTATCAGTGCACGGACTTGAAACTTGAACTGTCTCCAGCAATGGGCAAGTTCACTGAATAGATTTAGTGGGCTAGATAAGCTTCTACTAAAGAATTTGAAATTATGGTATGAATAATATACTGTAGTTTTAGTTGAATAGGAGGATACTATATAATATTGAGAATTCTGGTATTATACATATCTGTTATGTCTAGTTTCGGTACTAAGGTATATATAAGTAATTTGAGATATTACTATGTATTATACATTTAAAGGGCATTTTATAAAAGAGCGAAAAGCGCGAAATGTTTCCATTTCCGCGTTTCGCATGGGGTTTTCGCCCCAAAGACAGTTATAATGCTATTTATAAAGGTAGCGTTAACGCATGGCGAAACCGTTTCCCGAGCTAACCGCTAAAACCCTTTTCCCGCGCTTCTTCGCACTGTAAATTTTCGCTAAAGGGAGCAAAAGGCATAACGCGATTTATAAAGAGCGAAAGGTTTTTTTTGCGTTAAAAGAGCGAAAGAATAGCGCAAACCCTGAAGGTGGTAAAAACGTCATTGTTTGACGAAAAGGCTTCTATGGGTAATATGCTTGAAAAAGCGAACAGCTCATTAAAGGGCGATCGCGCATTAGAATGTAATATGTTCCTTGGAAAAGGCGAACGCGCATTGAAAGGTGAACGCACATTAGAAGGCGATCCCGCGCATTTTATGGATAGCCTTGGAAAAGCGAACGCGCATTATAAAGGCTAATGTGCGTGCAAAAGAAACTTGTAATTCCATTGAGAAATTTTCTAAGAAGATTGACTAAATAAGGACATGCTCTTCTTGGTAAATGTGAGGTGGCCATTTGACTGACATCATTTCTAGTGGGCTTTCTGGTTCGAATGGTTTTTCGCAATGCATCCTTCTAGATGCGTTAAGTTTTTCGCTCGATACTTTCGCTCTTTACCGCCCGTCGCCTTTTTCTGCTGCGAATGTGTTTTTTTTCTCTTTTTTCTAAATAGGCGAAACGAAGCCCCAAATTGCGCTATTTTTCGCCTGTGTGTGCTGGCGCTATTAATTTGGCTAAAGACAATCCTTTATAAATATCCCCATAGTGTAGTTTTTTCTATTTGATCCCGGAATACTATGAATATGAGGAAAACATTTTAACCTTTGTATTAATACATATACTGAAGTTGTGGTTGATTGGGGATACTATATAATGATTGAGAATTACTGGATAATACATATAGTGTAGTTCAGTTGATCCAGGAATACTATATAATTGAGACTACTGGTATTAATACTATAACTGGTGTTGTTGTTTGTACAGTGATCTATATAATATTGAGAATTACTGGTATAATACATAACTGTAGTTCTGGTTTGTACGGGGTACCTATATAATATTGAGAACTACTGGTATTAATACATATACTGTAGTTTCAGTTGAATCAGGATACTATATAATATGAGAATTACTGGTATTATACATCATAACGGTATTCTGGTTGGTGCGGGATACTATTATAATTGAGAATTACTGGTATTAATACATATACTTACTGTAATTCTAGTTGTTACGGGGATACTACATAATATTAGAAGTACTGGTAGTATTAATCACATATACTGTAATTCTGGTTGGTACGGGGATACTAGATAATATTGATAATTACTGGTATTAACACATATACTGTAAGTTCTGGTTGGTACGGGATACTATCTATATTGGAGAACTACTGTTTATACATATATTGTGTGCGGGTTGGTATAGGGATCTACTAATATTGAGATTACGGATTAATACATATACCAAGTACCGCTCGTTCTGGTTGGTACAGGGATACTATATAATCTTGAGAATAACATGGTATTA
>JAACNH010004556.1:0-23584 GCA_019447015.1 Hymenochirus boettgeri | reverse complement strand
ACACCTTACTCTGGGCGTTTATAACACTCTTAGCCACTATCTAATCACACCCTTAACACCTGGCTGTGATATGCTAAGGGATTTTCCAGGGTACATAATTGCCACAGATTCTTGTACAAGTCATTCTGAATTGAGAAAGCCAGTCGGATGACTAGCGAAACGTCTTCAAGAACTAGTTTCAAGTCCAGTTGATCTAATTGAATACAACAGATATCTCTTCGGGATAGGTTCTCTATCTTGGCTCCTAGTAAGGCTATTTTGGGTTCGGGCCGGCATGGGAGTGCCGTCGTTCTGAGATCAATTGAAAGGCTTTTCCCCAGAATTCCTGTACTATTGGGCATTCCCACCATGTGTGGAAAAAGTTGCCCAGACCTCCACACTCTCTGAAGCATGTGGGGGGATTTGAGGGTAGAATTTGTTCAGTATCGTTGGTACTCTGTATATTCTGTACAGTACGGTGGGGGGGTTCGACACCAACTGTCTGCCATGTACAATGCTGTTTTAACACCTTACTCTGGGCGTTCCTATAACACCTCTTAGCCACTATCTAATCACACCCTTAACACCTGGCTGTGATATGCTAATTGGGATTTTCCAGGGTACATAATTGCCACAGATTCTTGTACAAGTCATTCTGAATTGAGAAAGCCAGTCGGATGACTAGCGAAACGTCTTCAAGAACTACGACATATCGATAAAAAGGTGTAATGGGAGTAATTGAAAAGGAGAAAGGAATTATTAAAAAAAAGGGGGGAAGTTGGAAGGAGAGGAAGGGACAGGGAGGGGGACGGGACGAGGAATTGACATGTCTGTGCTGGGGCAATACGGTGGTGCATTGCTGTTTGGTCGCCACCCACAGCAAATAAGAGCAAATATGACATGCTCGACTTTTTCGAACTCGAACTTTAGTAAGTTCAAAAGTTCGAATTCGGACCCATTAAGTCAATGGGGGATTGATAGTTCGAAAAGTCTGGATAATTACAGCTAAACTAACAATGGTAACTTCCTGTAAATGGCTGTGCACCTGGGAAATGGTCTGGGGAACATGTCACTATAACCAAAACTTGTTAAAACACTTCTTAAACACGACGGGCAATGTTGGGTTTTGCGCAAACTACTTTCGAGGGTTAGCGAATGATACATTCTAGGGTTATCAAAAACAATCCATACATTCGAGGGTTACTGAAAATTGAAGGCTACATTCGAGGGTTAGCAAACGGTACATTCAAGGGTTAGCGAAAAAGATCCGTACATTCGAGGGTTACTGAAAACAAATGATACTTTCGAGGGTTAGCGAACGATACATTCTAGAGTTAGTGAACGGCCCGTAAATCAGCAATTATTGAATTTACGATAATTATCGCTCTTTGAGTTCGTTTTTTGGTCCATCTCTAACCGCAAACAGGTTAGCATGTTTTAGGATGTATTGGTCATTGCAAATCATATTCCATGGCCCTGTCAAAGTTTAGAGCAGTGATGTTTAAGGGTAACTGTGGTCTACATTCTTCCAAACTAGTAAGGATTATAAATAAAACCCTTCCATCATACCTTCAAAATAAAACCCAAATCACATCTCTAGTAAAAATTGTGAGAAGTTATTGCTGCGAAAGGTTCAGCAATATTACTTCCTGCTTGAACTCTTGTTTACAGCCATGTGACCACCTTGAAGTCATGTGACCAACCTGCCTGCATTAATAGGCTCCCCTCTCGCCATCAATTTCCCCCCCAGGTACTTCCTGTTTTCCCCCACATTAACTCTTTACTAAGCAGGTTTCTTCCCTGGGGCAAGGGGCTAGCAGAGGTAAGGTGATGTCACTCAACCTACTGGAAACAGGAAGTTTGAACATTCACCTCAATATCATTTCTCACAGGGTGACTGGTCCCAGTCAACCAATCACAGCTAACATTTACTATTATATGCAATTAAAATAAAGAAAACCTGTGAGTGATTGGTTGCCATGCATTACTAAATTGTAAATGACTTTGACCCTCTCATATTTCATTCAGGTTGCTATGGTATATGAAAAAACAAAAGCAATAAAAAAATACATTTAATTGTAAGCATTGTGCTTTCTGTTCAATAGTTAGTGCACAAAACAAAGCAAGAATTAAACATACATTCTACCTGCATTGAAGATTTCATTCACATCAACACATCATTCAACATCAAAAGCTAAGTACACACATTGGATAAAATTGAATGAACGTAGATAACCATTCCTATAATGTGTGCAGTGCAGTACAGACAGATTGTTTAGAATAACCCGAGTAGCTTGGTCTATGCTATGGAGAGGAAGCACCCAGACTACCCCCCGCACTCAGGTGGATAAAGGCCATCATTCCACAATAGTTTAGTGATCAGTTGGATAGATCACCAAACATGGAAGAGGGAACATGTACACATGATAGGTTAGCAGCTAATGCTATTGTTTGTTACCAGTTTGGGCTACAATTATCTACATGAGAATGAGGCTTTAAAAAAACACCTTCATTAAGCCATCATTAGTAACAGTTAACCCCTTGGTAAATAGAGCCGATCCACACAATGTTGGTTTACACAACTCATTTATCCCCCCAAATTATTGCCAACCCGTACAACCCTTCAGATTGCCGTTGTCATGAATATCCCTCCACTAGCAAGCAAGCCAATAATTTAAGGTCTCCTGTGCTAATAATTCTCTAGCTGCTGCATCTTATTAGCTTTGGAGGTTTCCTGATTTTTGATTATCCACAAGTGCACATATAGTCCTGATAACTGCCTTTATGTAAGAGTCAAGGCTACAATAAGCGTGCAAGCTTATCCCTGTCGTTTTCGGGATCGGAGCGCATGCGAATCGCACCAAAAGAGGTGATGGTATGCACCCTGATCAACATCGCAGCACAAATGTGGCCACCCCATTGGCACAGATTAGTGTGCTCTCTTAAACAAGCGATCAGATCGCAAACGCCATTGGTCCGTTAAAACAACCTGACGTGCCTAGCCCTGAAACCAACTCACAAATTTTCTAAAACACCACGCGCACCCAAAACCTGTGTTAAACCTGCGCTTATCCCTAATACGTTGCAAGTGAGCTAGCGTGGGTTATAGTGATAGCAACTCTCAGTACCTGGCCTGTGTGGCTATGAAACTGTTTAAATGTCATTTAAACTATCTGCAATATATTCATCTAAAACTGTAAAACTAGAAAAATCCCATACATCTATGTTCTATTATATTGTACGAAGCTGCAAACATGCCTACAGTAACCACGGCCCCCTGAATTGTGCTCCGTTCGCAGCAATGGAAGCGAACACATCCTTTGAAAGCAGAGAAAAAGCCAATTACCATCATACCTACTAATATCAACAACACGGTGATGGAAATGGCTGCTATTTTTTTTCTTTCAAGCTGATGAATGAATCTGCTAGTTCACATTACACTGTGAGTGCAATCAACAGGTTAAAAAAATTAGAAAACTCGACTCTAATTATGCACAGTGTCTGGAAGAATGCACATGAAGACATTGTTAACTGTATCTATATCATTCTCATGGTTAAAAATACTACAAAGCAATACATATGCTATTAAATCACAACAACAAGAAGAGTTGGAGCATGTTTTCACTTGTGATAGCGGATTTATGGTTTACTAGCACCATCTCCTGGTGAATTTAGAGAAGTTAGTTTCTGTAACCTGGGTACTTCTTATGAACGGTTCGTAAATCTTTATTTATAAGTTCATATTCAAACAAACAGGGAGCTGGACACTAACTAATGCAATATATGGTTAGTGTGGGTTTAGCACTGATTGTGTGGTGCTTCCTGAATTTTCAAAAACCTTTGGAAACACACATAGCTAGAGAAGCATAACCAATTATAAGTGTTAGCTTCCTCATCCCTCCTCCTGGATTTTGTCTCGAACCTGGCCAATGGGAATTAACGCTTCTAGCAGATCATGCCTTCTGATTGGCCAAGTCCTGGCTAAGCCGGGCAGCGGAACTACGCAAGCTAGCTCTGTAAGCAGTGGTGCAGGAGTTACAAGGTAAACCAGGTAAGGATCTACAGGGAATTCAATAAAAGTTCTTATCGTTAAAAATGGTGCTATTTTACCCCAACCAATTAGATATTATTTAACATTTGAAAGGTAACAACTGATGTGTTAGGGCAAAATTAGCACAATTTAACTGCAGTGTTTTAGGTCCCACTCTGGGTACTTTCATTGGGAGGGGGAGGGGGAAATGATTTAATTGTCCTTTAATTATTACTTCACTCTTAAACATCTCCCTGAAAGTGTACAGTTAAATAACGCTTAAACATTTATAAATGCCTCTGCTAAATTAGCTCTACTTTTTTCTTAATTCTTAAAGGCTGATGCAATTAAAAAAAGTGTAAAAGTTTGCCTGATTTATTAATCTGCAGCATTAATTAGATGTAACTTGTATCCCAGCAAAAAGCTTTAATCTGATTAGCTGTTGCAAATAAATAGCACACGCAAACTGTTACGCCACTTATTGAGTCACCTCTAAACTATTCTCATAAAATATAAACACGGATTAAAACTATGTATCAGTCTATCACCTCTGCCCTGTCCATCCGCCTCCGCTATGCCTCCATCTCTGCCCCACCCCACCTCCGACTTGCTCGGACGTGGGGAATATATATCTGGCAACCTGGGCACTCAACAAGTTTAAGATACAACATAGAGAGAAGCCAGCCAGCTGCTATCCCAAATTAATGGCTTGTCTGCCCAGTGACTCACCATGATAACTAGTAGAGTATTGAGGGAAATGGCGGGGATGTTGGAAAAATGAAAGGAGGGGCCATATATAAGTGGTGGTGTTTTTTTAAAGTAGGTAAACCAGTGATGCCAGTGAACCTTGCACTCCAAATATCTAGAAGCTACAACTCCCAGCATGCCTTGGTTGCAGAATAGAGATGGACTAAAACTCGAGCTCTACCCAGCCAAACTATTCTAATTCGAACGAATTCGGACTTCTCGACTATCCCGGACCCGGATTTTTACTCGCATATTCCGTTCGAATATGCGAGTAATGCCTATTATACCTATACGCGAGCATCGAATCCACGAGTAAAGTGTCCATTAAAACCTATACGCGAGTATCGAATCCACAAGTAAAATGTCATGGTATCTAGCGCGAGCATCGAATTGACGAGTAAAGTTTCCATTAACCTATACGCGAGCATCGAATCCGCGAGTAAAATGTACATGATACCTAGGCGCGAACATCGATCCGCGAGTAAAGTGTCCATTAACATGTACGGGCGAGAATCGAATCGGCGAGTAAAATGTCCATTATACCTAGGCGCGACATCGAATGTCCATATAGTTTGAAAGTTCGAAACGGACCGAACTTTTGAAAGTTCGGCCATCTCTATTGCAGAATGCAACTAAACATGCTGGGAGTTATAGTTTCCAAACATCTGATGTAACTAACAAATAAATACACATGTAGCAATTTCTGCTTATCTCCCCTAGCAGTTGCCGGGAGCTGAGCAGGAGGGTACAACGAGGAAAGTATTGAAAAGCTGGGTTGGGACATGTAACTTTACCTTTACCTGCCGTTTTCCCTTTAAATACCCTAATTTGCTTTGAAAGATACATTCTTTTATTATTAATGTATTCACTCATTTCAAGCAGCCAGAGAGGAAAACATTCCCAAACTCTCTGAACAGTACGTGTCCATTGCAAGATTACTGTTAGAACACATTGTATTTTGAACATCAAATGACTACACAATGTCTGCTTTTCATGAAATTACATACTTAAACTGCGCTGATGTTTGTATTTTATTCCTTGTGAAATGTGCACATACACTAATTGGTTTTCTGCCAATAAGCACATTTTCATAATAAGTGGTGCTGGCCATACGGGTAGTGATATTATTAGCCATATACTGTATACTCATGGCTCTTTACAATCAGTTTATTTCACATGTTATTGTGCACGTAAAACATCACTTGGGGACTTTCTGAAACAAAGGATTTGTGGGTAGGAAAAACTGCATTTCCATAACGTCATTCAACCTTGATAAAATGTAACTATATAAATGTAAGTTTTCCATTTCTCAAATCACGTTAAGCTTCATACACAATTCTTGGATAACTGTAAAGGTTCATACACACGTGCTATCACAGAGGCCGAACCACGACGCACTATGGGGGAGATTCAATATGGCCCAATTCCGTCTAAAACCCATGTTAACCTGAAATTTCTTCAGGTTTTGATGGATTTTAGAGCACAGCGTCATTTTCAAATGTTTTGGAAATAGCACTGTGTTAACGATCCAAAACCCCTACAGATTGTGGAGCGTTAAAGTCACCTCCTTACCTTACCCGACCCCGCAATGCAATACCTGACGTAATCTCGTTTATGTCAATTATTGTATCACGGATCGGGCTAAGGTAAGTAACACGGCTTTAGATATTGGATCTCCTCGTATGTGTATGAGCGCACGTATCGCCAACATCGTGCCATGTATGGACGCTTCAACGGCTCAAACAGGCATTTGTTTGGCTTTGTTGACCGATTTTCCCTGTGGATCATAAATGAGGCTTGACCCAATGCACTTTTTGGCCAACAAATTGCTCCAACACGGCACAATTATCACTTGAAACTGGCATTCATACCCATCACACATCGACGGTCAGTCCTGCCATCGCACGTCGCTATGAGCCTTTACAGTTCCCAATAGTTAAATGAAATCAGTGATATTACACAAAATCCTCATTTAATATAATTATTAATATTATTACATATATTAATATATATATATACACTGTACATTAATTAATATTCTTTCTGTACAGACTGTGATGTTAATTTAATCACAACTTCCTACTGGAATTTTAAATGGTTATCTTCTCATTGTCCCTCAAAAAACCTCAGATAATACCCTCAACCCCTAAACTACTCCAGCTATAATTGTTTTAGCATGTTTTAATACTTGATCTGGGGGAAGGATGGGAGTAATTAACCCTGGAGACATTTACCTGCAGACAGTTAGTGATCCTAAACGCATTTATTGATACGTGGGTAGGTCCTGTAGCAGGATTATCATCATTCTATATTCTATCATCATTCTTTTAACTACTTTTGGGAGCATATCGATTGTGCTACTGAAACGTGTTTTTCTATTAAAAGTATTGCATTAACAAAACTGTGCATGAGAGTCTGTTGTTGACAAACCAATTATTTGTTCTGGGTGTCTACCATTAGGTTTTATTGACATCAAAACCTGGACTAGAAAACGCAGCTACTAGTAATACATCTAGTACTTACCACCCCCAATTAAAAATAGTAAAGAATAAGTTTATTGTAAGGCATATACTTTATTTCCAAACACAATAGACATCTTTACCAATAAAAGGTTTTGCAGATTCTAATTAAAGCAATAATTTAATTAAATATATCCTTTCATCCACACTACTTGGGACATGAGTTATATTTAACATATTTATATTTGAAATATATTTTAAACATAAATATAAGCCTGGATAAGTGCAGATATAGAAAAGTTATAAATTTAAAAAAAAATAAGGGAATACATATTGAGGGCTCATTCACACTAGAAACGGACCAAAACGCAACTTAAATACGCAATGCGTTTAGTGACTTTTTAACATGTTTTTGTATCCGTTGCTAACTGTTTGCGTGAGCGTATTTTCCATTTTTCCTGCGTTCCTGTCCATTACTTTTAATGTGTTTTGATTGCATTTTTCAAATTTAATGGGCAGGACCAAAGAACACCTGTCCTACTTCCTGGGAGTGTGGGAGTTTTAGGAGCGTTTGGAGAGAGAGTAGCAGATATTGATGTGGAGAGGGTCTTGCGAATTTCTGGAGATTTTGCTATTCTTCAGCGTGTTTCCTATACCCACAGGAGCTCCCAGGCTTTCTTTGCGAAAAATTATCAGAAACCAAATGTGTGCGTTGTTACCCATTGTATTGTATTTTTTTAGGCATTTTATGATGGGCAGAAATGTGTGCAACAGTGCATTTTTAAAATGGACTGGAACGAATACAAAGCAGCAACTGTAAACGATTTGTGAAATCCTAAGGGGTTTTACTGTCTGTCCGTTTTTTAAAACGCACCTGTGTTTGAAAAACGGATACAAACTATTTAGTGTGAACACCCCTGATAATTTTGCGTATTTGATGCTTTTTTAATCATCACCATGACCAATTTGATTTTTAAGTCACATCTAGTTTGACCTCCTTTAAAATCCCAGAGCTCCTGTTGCCTAATTGTGCAGTCTAACCAATTGGCTGTCACTGGAAATTATATGTTCTTTGTTTCTAACATTGTTCATATAAGAGCCTAACATTACACTGCCTTTGTTGCTCTTGTTTAGAATCCAGTTCATTCACAAAGCAGTTATTAAGTACAAGGGACTATAATAAGTTCTTTTATGAAAGAACAAATACTTAGTAATCCCTTTTTAAATGCCAGTAGTTTTAAAATTGCATATTATATATATATATATATATATATATATATATATATATATTTACACAGGGGAGGTAGTCTTGTGGGCCTGCCCCCATATAACCTAAGAAAATGCTAATAAATAGTAATTAGTATATATTAGTATATAGTAAACTTTCAAAAGTTCTCGTTTTCGAACTTTCAAACTATATGGAAAGTTCGAAAGTTAGAAACGGACCCATTAAAGTCAATGGGAGTCAAATAGTTTGAAAGTTTGAATAAAATACATTAAAATATTAATGGTAACCTAATGTAAATAGCTGTGGGACCTGGTAAAAGGTCTGGGGAACAGGTTAGAAAAACCTTTTTACTCTCACGCGCACTACTTGCAAGCTCTCACATTCAAAACATTCGATAATTATCCCATGACGACTCGGGATTCGATAATTCGATATTACTACTCGTGTATAGGTATAATAGACACTTTCCTCGCGGATTCGATATTCATATTTACTCCCGTTTATTATAATAGACATTTTACTCACGATTCGATATTACTCGCGTATAGGTATAATAGATGTTTTACTCGCGGATTCGTATCGATATTTACTCGCGTATAGGTATATAGCCATTTTACTCGCAGATTCGATAATTCGATATTTACTCGCATATAGGTATAATAGACATTTTACTCACAGATTCGATATTCGATATTAACTCGCGTATTGGTATATAGACATTTTATTTGCGGATTCGATATTCGATTTTACTCGCGTATTGGTATAATAGACATTTTACTCACGGATTCGATTTAACTCGCGTATTGGTATAATAGACAATTTTATTTGCGGATTCGATATTCGATATTTACTCGCGTATTGGTAATAATAGACATTTACTCGCAGATTCGATTTCGATATTACTCGCTATAGGTAATAGCCATTTTACTCGCAGATTCGATAATTCGATATTTACTCGCATATAGGTATTAGACATTTTACTCACAGATTCGATTCGATATTAACTCGCGTATTGGTATAATAGACATTTTATTTGCGGATTCGATAATTCGATATTTACTCCCGTATTAGTATAATACATTTTACTCACGGATTCGATATTAACCCGCGTATTGGTATAATAGACATTTTATTTGCGGATTCGATATTCGATATTTACTCGCGTATTGGTATAATAGACATTTTACTCGCATTTCGATATTCGATATTTACTCGCATATAAAAAATTGGAAATGGCTCGGCCACGTTGAAACCCCACGCTATTTTGATTGAGTACATCGGTTAGCATGCTTTTTGGACTAATCCAACCAAAAAGTGTCCGATATAGCAACACCCCCTATGTGTGGTCAGTGTTTCGAATGAATCATATCACAAGAAAGAGAGAACTAAATGTCTGAGTCTCTAATTTGCATTACACCAGATTATGTTTTAATTGAATTTTACAGGAATTTTTGTTTTTTAGGATGTACAATGTATTAAATGAAACAGTACTACTACTACTGTATATTGTTTCCTTTTTAAGGCTACATGGTTAATTTTTAGTTAAAAAAACAACAATCCATCAATTCAATCCTCCACAACCCCCCAATACAAAACCCCAGCCACCCCTCCCCCAAAAAAACTAAACAGATACAATCAAACACACATGCACACATAAGATGCAGTCACCAGCCATGTGTGATCAGAGGTTCACTGGCACAACATTATTATGCAGAGCATTCCACAACCTTACTGCCCTCACAGAGAAGAACCATTTATGTTGCTTAAGTTAATTAGCTAAAGTAAAGATTTTCAAAACCAGTGTGTATTGTTCCATTTTCCGAAATTTGAAAATAAGGGTGTAAAATCATGGTAACTTACAGTAGAGGGCTCAGGCAAAATGCTATGGGAACATGTACAAACCACCCAAAAGTTTAAAAAAACGAACTACGAAACACAAAGCTTTTTCGAGTTTCCAATCTTTCAGGTGTACTGAATAACAAGGCTACTTTCAAGGTTACCGTAGTACCTTGTATGTTCGTTAACCCTTTCAAGTACAATCGGAAACTCAAGAATAGTTTTCAATTGTACTTTCAAAAGTACAGCAGTTTCAAAATTCAAAATCTACATTTACAAACCAAGAGTTGTGTCTGACCTGGATCCCATCTTCTAGTCTAAAGGGTGGTTGTCTAAAGGTTTGACACAATATAAATAGGTATTTTATGGAAGGGAAGAGGGGGGGATATGGCAGAAGGAGCATGTTGCTGGTTGGCTGAGTGGTTAAAGGATAAGTAAATTGTAAAAACTATTTTAGTTTAGTAGAAAGCTGTATCTTTAAAAGTAATGTTGGTTAATTTTTTTGTTCTATCCCCCCCCCCCCCGAGCCTAACCTCGTTCTACCCTCACGAGATTTCCTGCTAACTACTAAACTAAAGTTGTTTTTACAGTTTACTTATCCTTTAATGCTAATGTCTTATAGTATTTGCTATGGATTGAAATAGACCCTGCAAAAATACCTCTGCAAGATTGTGAACTTGTTAGGTTGGGTAACACACAGCCAATATTTTCGCGTGGACCGACTGATTCACTGCTTTTTCGGTCGTCGGCCGAAAATATTGGCTGGTGTGGGGCGGGCGGCCGCGACCGACATCGATCGTTCGTTCGTCTGGATCGGTCGAACGAACAATCGGGCATTGTCAGAAAATTCAGACCGATTGTGCGGTTCCCCGTGGGAACACATGAACGATTGTTTGCAAATTCGCCCGTGGCCGAATTTGCCGCGACCGTTGGACATTTGTCCCGGCCGAGCGCTCGCTCGGGACAAAAAGTCCTCCTGGTGTACCCACCTTAATGATAACACAAAAGACATAATGAAAATTTGTGAGTGTGAACTAGTAACATTAAAGAGCAATTTCACCCCCTAAATCATCCCTATATCTTCTGATGTACCAAGGATGAAGATCTATAATACGAGATCCAACTCCTGGGAAAACTTAAAGTTTTCAGTGTCTGAACCGGCAGGTTCAACTTTAAGTATTGTCACTGATCTTACGTACCACCAGGGTTGAGGTCCCAACGTCCCCTTGATGCATCTAAAGATATCATCTTTGCAGTGTAATAACTGTTGCAAATGGTTCATTGATGGCAACACATTGTGAAATATGTTTGGTGTTATATTAGTAATTCCTCAGCTTTTAATTAGATAGGATATATTTTGATTTAATGCATGGCTTGATTCAATTATTTAAGAAGAGAGTAGAAACAAAGATTTTAGCGGAAAAATACTGGAATTGGAATTAATATTTAAACAGATGTTACTGGATTCCAATTGATTGCCCCAAATCTTAGTGGGAAATAATTTTCTTCAGATTGTTTCAATTTTTTAACTCTGATATATGACATAGACCACATATTGATCTCTCAGTAGACACACCCACAGACATGAATGTATGTGTCTCTACCACCCCTGGGGCTGGCAACAGTTGAATGCACATGAGTTTGACATTTTTAGCATAAGACATTAAAGATCATTAAATAAAGCTGGTCTATGTAATTTTTAATGGTTATTATTCTATCATACTCCATCAAATTTTGGCAAATTTGGTTCCCCCTTTACTGAGGAATATTTTGTTTCCCACACTGAAGAATAAGCTGTTTCAATGGAACAATTTCTGGCTTTTTGCATCACAGTATGGGTGATGAATCGCGAGAATGTATTTATTCTAGCAATTCAAGAGCATAAGTATAAACAATGCTTACGATTGAGATTTCTTGCAAAAATATGTCTAACGCAGTAATCAATCATTTATCACAAAAAGTGGTGCGTTTAATTCAATAAACTACGTAATCAAGGCAACCTTGGAAGGTATAAAGATGATTAATATTTTTCCTTATTCAGCTATTTATGTGATAGCTATTGGATCTAATAATTCATTATACATATCCTTGGATCAGCATTTTTACAGAATTTTAACAGCATGCAACACAGGCAAGAAGAATTTTAACATAAGGATTGGAAAACTTTAGTCTTAAAGCGACGTTTTGTAATATTGAAATTTCCTTTTCTTGTGTCAGAATGTAAATTTTATGTAAAGTGCAGTGTAATATGTCAGCCTTATTAAAACAGAGATATCAAGTACTAAAAATATTACCCTTCTAAAATGATTTTAAAATTGAACACAATTGCTTTACGTGTGTTTTGCAAACTACAACCCCCAGCATTCCCTGGCTGAGATTGTAAATGTCACCCAAATCTGTGTAAAACCTAGCTATGTTATAACGGTTTAGCCCGAGATTCTTATGGTTTTGCGATGCCTGGGCAGTTTAAGGGAGTTTTT
Organism: Hymenochirus boettgeri; assembly: GCA_019447015.1. Taxonomy (NCBI): domain Eukaryota; kingdom Metazoa; phylum Chordata; class Amphibia; order Anura; family Pipidae; genus Hymenochirus; species Hymenochirus boettgeri. The sequence continues at coordinate 10,825 of JAACNH010004556.1, read as the reverse complement.
GGAAACTGCGACACAAAACCATTTGCATTCGATTTTGCTCTACTAAGTAGCACAACCTTGTGGACGTTTCTGGTGTGTGTCAATGTATCTGTATGTGTGCCTCATGCATTAAAGGGTATCTATACTATAAAATTGTATAAATTAGATACAACAAATCTCAATACTTCAAAACATTTTTAGGATTTTAAATCTGAGCTGTAGATCCTGAGAAATCATCATTTAAATCACAGCATTTACAGGGAAAGACTTGTCACACCAGGAGCAGAATTTGCAATATGTGCCCTATATCTGACCTCTTACTAGGATCTTTGGCTGCCTGCCAGCACACTTTCTGCAACAATTAAGAGAATCACAAGAAAGAAGGGGGGAATGGGAGGGAGAAGTGTAAGCAGGGCAGGGTCTATGCTGATTCTGTGCAGGACTACATATAAGTGTTGCAAACTCTACAGAAGGCAGTGAGTATTAAACATTAATAATTTAATAACAAGCAAGCACAGATATATATATGGGAATACCACCATTTTACTTCTCTCAAATTGAAGTTTCATATAATTTAAAGTTGTTTGAGTGAGTATAGTGACCCTTAAATGCATAAGGTATTTTCACATTTGTGTTCTGTATATTTTATTTCAAGTAGTGTTTGGGGATGGAGTTTGTGCTCTTAAAGGCAATAATGGATAAAGGGGAAAATAAAAAAACATATTTTAGCAATATTTATGCAGATGTGTTGTAATTTTATAAATCTGTATTTAAAAGGGATGTTTAACCTTAAAAAAAAAACAAATGGTCAACTATCAGTTACCTACCCATAACCCCAACCAATGATATATTTTGCACTTTATTACCTGCATTACTAACTAGATATTTAGAAAAATCATTGTCCCCATTTTGGAAGAGTAAGCTGGCCTCTCCCTTAATGCAGTCGATCAAGTCTGTGTCTACTGACATCACAACCATCACTCCTGTTTCCACCTGCTGCCCCCTCTGCAAATGCATATAAAAACTCTTGGAGCAGAGGAAGGAGAAGATCCCTTTGCCAGAAAGGAACATAACTTATCATTAAATATCTGGCTACAAATGCATGTAATTAAGTGGGTAAAATGGCAGTTGGGTTTGCAGGCATCATTATTTTGTTTTAAGGGTGGACATGCTCTTTTAAAGGAAACATTTTTCCTTGCCTGCATGTGACATCACAAATGTACTATAAAAGAGTTATTAACATAAGGGGTGATGTAATATCACTGTGTATTGCACCTTACCCAAGTCCTGCAATGCAGTGCACCCCCTTTTGGGGGCTGACTGAAAATATATTCAGGCTCATTTACCCAGTTTAAAGGAGTTTAACTGATTTTATATTGGTTAGTGTGAATTTAGCCCCTTTAATATGTCTGCTGTGTGCTGTATTGCAAAAGACACCTTTTCAGCAGGTGCAAGTTATTCAATACAGGGCTATGGCATTAAGGTCTTACTGGGCTTAAACCCCCAGGTGTAAATCTGTTACTAAATGCAAGGGGGCAGAACAATTGTGGCTCTGGATAAATGAGCCTGATTGGGTTTTATGCTAAATTATAGTTAAATACATACCTTTTATTACATCAGTGCCTGGAGATGTTCCCACACTTTTTTTGAAAGGTTAAAGAGCTCATATTACAAGTGCCCTTTTATTGCACCTCCCTCTAAATCAGATTCTTCCTTGACTCTCTAAAGTTATTTCATTACTTGTACATTTTCTACATTTACATTTTACATTTTAATATATTTAAATTAATTGTCCTCCCCAATTAAACATTTGGTGATTATTTTAATCATTAAATGTGTGAGGACTTGCCGATTCTGTCATGGACATGGTCCTAACAAACGACATAAGTATTTCTTCTGTAAATATTTCCTAGCGAAATTTCATTTCAGGAAAGAAGTTACTCAGACACAAGGGCAAAGGTAGAAAATCCAGCTGAATGTTTTATTAAAGATATTAAAACTCATCTCAAGCCTTGGTGACAAGGTGTTTTAACATTTCATGAGATGGATCTGTTTCAGTTTTGTTCAGCAGACAATCTATTTCTTGCTCCAAAGGTTTAATAAGACAAACATGAAAGAAATGTACTTATCAAACCTGGGCTTTGTGCTTTCCAGTTTCTTGTGCATGGGTCCTGAGGGACCCCTACAAATATTCATGTAGATCTAGAAACATCCCTTGTGACTACAATTGCTGATGTGGAAATAAAATCAGAGAAGGAAATGCTATCCTCATCCCATTTCAGACAAACTCGAATGATGATTTCCTTTATTGCTGCAATATATTTATTAGTTATCTATCAAGATCTCAAACTTTTGAGTGGAGGTCAGCAGTAAAGGAGATTAGAACAAAAGAAAAAATACTAGGCTATGTGCTATATGGAAACTAGGATACCCTTGTGCACCTCTGGTAAAAAAAAAACACCGTTAAAGGCAATTTATTATAGCTTTGACCTTGACTCGCCTTTTGGCAGGGATTATCTATTTTTGCTTTACTTTAAACATATTTCTGATTGGCATTTCCGTTATTCCCTGAAATCTGTGTTGCCCGTTTGAAAAGCACTTTTAATTTAACCATTAAACTCCAGTTAAAGTAAAAACAGAAAGTTTTCTGTAAATAAAGATTGTTTCTGATGGCATGGGGTCTTCACTCCTGCAGATTTCACAGCATGCAGTTTTATGCTGGTAGGTGTAATATAATTCATGGATTCACTGACAAGCAATGTGGTGTCTTGAAAAATATTATAAAATAGGTTTATTCTGAATCATAAAAAATGCCAGTCCAAATGAAGAATGTTGCTCAAGTGCAATATATTCCTAATATTTAAACTTGAGTTTATATTTCTCTTCCTCTGAATCAATATTATGGAGCAATATGGTAAACTAGATCCATTGATGATCTTATTTTACCCCTGATTGGCCATTACAGTTATTCATTACATCTAATTAATTCCCCAGCCTTGTACTATTCATTCATTTAACATGTACATGTACTGGTTGTTTTTTCTTTACGAACTCCGCATATTATCCTTAGTTATTTACAATGTGTTTTTTAAATATACAAAAAATATATAGCACAGAAATAATGAAATGTAATGGTTTGCTAAATGGTTTAAAAATCCATTCTTCAGGGACAATAGTTGTGAATTTATATAAAATGTCATAAATGTCAGACATTCAAATGCAATATTGAGTTATATATTTTATATAATTTAAAACATCCAAAAATATCCTGCAAATAAAATCCTTATAGTGGTATTTAGTAATGCATCAGTAGTGATGGAACCGTTTTTTGAAACAACTAGGTTTTAATTCAACAATTTAAAAAATTCTGATTGAAAATTCATTTTGAAAATGTGAAAAATTCCAATTGCCAGCAACGCACTGTTTGCAGGAGTTAGCTGCGTTATCTCGCATAGTGGTGCCATTCAAACCAATGGACACTACGCTATAACTATGCGTAATGCAGGGGAACATTGTACAATCGCATGTGCAATGTTTTTCCTCAGCATTCCTGACCCTAGTGTAAACCCTGCCTTAGGTTTCCATGACTATTAGTTCTAAAGAACTACACCCAGCAGCCTAATACATTGAAATGATCAGGAAATTCCTTGGAGATTTTTGCTATTCTAATCCTATACTGTTTAGGTTCCTAGACAATAGGTTTGGGTATTAAAGAGGTATTATGTTTGTGTGTATTTATATGTTAATATAAAACCTGTAATCAAATTTAAATATCACTCTAAAACCCGTGATTATATCTAGAATTGTAGTCCTTATTTGCTTGCTAATACTGAAATTGTGCAATAAAGCTAAATAATTAGGTTCCATAAATTAGTAGATATTCACATCACTTGAGTAGATGGATCCCTTTACACCTACCCTAATATTTACCAGGTATGTGCCCAGCCAACTGTTACATGCTGTCATCTTTCTCATTCTGCCAACAAATTTCTTGTCCACCACATGACAATATCTGCAGGTTTATTTATTCAAAAGTCCCCTGCCTTTAATACAAAAAAAGGTATAGAACTGAAAAATCTCAATATTTGTGAGGTTCAAGGTAACTATTTTGCATAATAGTTCACATTTTAAATATTATTTTAATGAAATTTGGATTTCATTTTTGTATTAAAGGGCATGTTCACCCCCAAAATGATAATTCACCTCCCAAAACCACCTCAAAACCCTTTTAGTTTCAGACATGAAATGTGCTTGTTTCCTGTAAATGATCCCGTTTCAGTATTAAAGCAGTTCTCCTGAACACCGTGTACACTCTAAGAGCTTTGGTGCACGCTCAGAGAGGAATCCCCGGGTACCCCTGATATCAGGGCAAATGATTGAGCGTTTACGGGGATTCCTTCTCTGAGCGTTCACCAAAGCTTTCAGAATATACATGGCACTCAGGGAACTGCTCATTTTCGGGATGGGGATGAACAGGCCCTTTAGGATTCACAAAACAATTGTTTGAATAAAACATTGTTTAAAATATGCAGTTTTTTATAGTTTGTATTGTGATTCAAATGGCTTTCATTTACATTTTAGTGTGTCTGTAAAGGTTTTTAAAATGAAGCAGATGTATTGAGTTGTAAAAGTATTAAAGTAGAGGAATTAACACAATTATGATCTTTGTTCTGTTTGTCAGGAACATATCACTTTAAAGCACATGTGACCATTAAGAATGATATGCAGAAATTACCATACATAATCATTTGAAAAGTAGAAACCTAGCATCTGAAAATTGAATTCTGAGTGGGTGTTTAGAATATAGATATAAATCTAATGAAAGTTTAATCCAATAGAATCAAGCAATCAGAAGACATTCCTTTAATACTATCAACAGTAATGCAAAGAAATTAAAGGAACATTCTGGCATTTCACAATGACCTGGTTTCTAAGGAAACAGCCAGAATGTATCAATAAGTGGCAAAAAAGCAGAACAAATACTTAAAAAAGATTTTTGCATGGCAAAACACATAAAGGAAAATATTTCACAGCCAACCTTTGATTCATTGCAAACGCATAAATCTATACTGCACAATATTTCAAGCAGATCAGTCTACAATTCTGGAGATACTGACTACGATTTAAAAATATTTGATTAAAAAAAAAAAAAGAATCAGACCATCAATCTATTTCTCATTAACAGATCTAAACAGGAAATTGCATTACAATGAAAATCACAATGTGGAACATGGGTTCGTAGCAAACATTACAGTTCTATACTGCATTATTCTTCCTAAGCTGGGTTTATTCATGCACACCCAAATCAGAAGACTTACACACACATGCTCAAACACTGTGCATAGAATATCCTGACAATATAGACACTACAGTATGTAGCTCACAAATTTTTGTATCCACACAAACATATAAAACTGTACACATTGAGCTAAATAATATACTTTGTTAGAAGACCTTTACAATGTGTATCTATATAATTTTCACCAGTAATCACACTGTGGTTGAATTTTAGCACATGGCAAGTCTCTTGCCTTCTCTTTAAGATGGGGTTGTAAAGTCCAACCTATGGCCCTTAGGATGTTTAAAAAACTACATAGTATAGTATAGCATTAATATAGTATAGTATTTGAAGATGAATAATTACATACATTCATCTAGTTCATCCCCTTAGTAATACCCACATTTCTCCTAACTGTTGATCCAGAGGAAGGAGGGGTAAAATGCTTAATCTCCCACTATTCACAGCTTATATCAATATTATTATTGTGGATTTATATAGCACTTTCCAATTACATATACCCTGCCATGAAGAGCTTACTCTCTTAGCATTTATTATTTGACACATTCAACATAGCAGTATATGTTGGACATTCCTGAGCTAAGCAGTGCCAGAGTGTAGCCAGGAATGTTGAAAATGTCACTTTTCAAACATCTGGGGACACCTGCTAAAGATCTAAACTACAGCATACCTAGAGCTACGTATTATATTCAACTTTAGTTAATGATTTTATGTTCCATAGGGTTGTAGGTGTAGCGTTGGCTGGATCTAGTGGTGTGGCCATACCACATTATTAATAGATGACATTTGGCCAGAATTTTTGTTTTTTTTATGTAATGGCACTTAAATAAATGTACCATACACCATTCCATAAACCTTTTGTATTCTCAATTTTTGGTTTTTAGACGGAAAAGGAGCATATTGAATCTCCCCCTAAGAATTTGGGACCAAAAAAAATATTTTTTTCTTCCCTGAATTCCATAAATGATTGATTCATTTATGACTGTCCTGTAAAATACCATTTTGCTCAGAAAAAAATAAATAGGCAATACTGACCAATGCCAGGCGGTGGCAGAGTATTACACAGTAATGGTATTTTGTGCCACAGCCAGTAATTTATATTGTGGACATAAAATCCAGCATGGTTTAAAATCCTAACACTGTGCAGTATATACACCCTTATAAATATGAGCCATAATGTCGTTTGAAAAGGACCCAATGGAGTCCTTACTTTCACAACGTGTTATCAATACACCCCCTTAATTACAATTTCTATATAGGATAGGAAAGGCAACAGACAGTATATTACTCTGATGCATGTGCAATATAATGTCACATTTCCATATCATATTCCATCGATAATACCTGTGTTGCTTAATAGGTTTTCTGTTGAAATGAGAGTTGGAATAGTTCCCAGTAGTTCATCTACAGTACAGTTCTCTCTTGCAACAACACTATATTTTAACAAGGAATACTGTTAAATATTCTTATGGAAGATGAAAAACATGATTAAGAAATGTTTTCTGATTAAACTGTATTAAAACTCACATTGCAATATCACCAAACAGCACAAAATAAAGGAAAAAGCTGCACACACATACATACAATCTGCTTACACACAATCCTTATGCAAAGGAATGAAGGGCACTAAATACATTTATTTAATCAAGCAATGCAAAATACAGCATTGCAAAGGGCTGGCCTCTTGTCATCAAAGTCCATAGTAACATCTATAATATTCTACAATGAAAGAAAAAACTACAGACAATATTTATTTTAAAGCTTTATAAAAGTCATTGCATTACTACTACATTTACTATATGATGTATTCATTCCACAGGAGGATTCTAGGGATAGGGATTTATCTTCCCTGTAACAAACAAATTGCATTTTACCTGGCAAAACAGATACAAGGTGGAATAAGTTTGGATAGGATCTTGTTTTTTTTTATAATTATTTAACAAAAACCTGCCATCTTTCAGGGTAGTGTAGACATTTAGTTTAGTTTCAATACATTTTTTTATTAGATGGCATCATAGCAAAACATAGTCAATACGTTGGCATTATTCAGTATCATGTAATAGTTTCCATTTTAGTCTTGTAATAGAACTTATGGTGGTTAAGTATTGTATAAGTATAGATGGCTGGTAGCTATTTTGCTTATCACTTTAGTTATTTGAACATTATTAACTTCATTAGGCATAAAGGGTAAGGTAAGGTGGGGGGGAGGGGCAGGGGTCAGGGAGGGTATCAAACATTGGAGGAGAAACAGAAGAAAAAGAGAACAGTTCAATATTACCCATGACATTTTTCATCTTGTGGTTGTGGTGTAGTATCTTACTATTGTAGTTTATTGGGCTTCTAGTGTGTGTGTTTGTGGGGGGTGGGGTGGGGCAAGGCCCCGCCTATAGGTGCTGAATATGTGTAGCATGGGAACGGAGCATCCAGTTGACCATATTTTCTCAAAGTGAGCATAGATCCGATATGAATTTTGCAGGCTAGCATGCGGAACTGGATCCATTTATTTTCTCTTCGGGATATGCTTGTGACGGTTCTCATTCATCCAGGTCATGGTATATCTGTTGTATTCAATTAGATCAACTGGACTTGAAATGTAGTTCTTGAAGACGTTCTTGAAGACTCAGCCGTGTATCTGCATCTTAAGGATAAAGGACATACCTTTGAAATTGTAATGTTAACATACTGGCGAAGGAACGTGACTGGTTCAAGAGAGGTGTTAAGGAGGCCATTTATGTGAAAATAAAGAAACCAAGCCTAAATAGAGGTGGGGGGTTCGACACCAACTGTCTGCCATGTACAATGCGTTTTAACACCTTACTCTGGGCGTTCCTATAACCACCTCTTAGCCACTATCTAATCACACCCTTAACACCTGGCTGTGATAATGCTAATTGGGATTTTCCAGGGTACATAATTGCCACAGATTCTTGTACAAGTCATTCTGAATTGAGAAAGCCAGTCGGATGACTAGCGAACGTCTTCAAGAACTACGTTTCAAGTCCAGTTGATCTAATTGAATACACAGATATCTCTCTCGGATAGGTTCTCTATCTTGGCTCCTAGTAAGGCTATTTTGGGTTCGGGCCGGCATGGGAGTGCCGTCTGTTTCTGAATCAATTGAAAGGCTTCCCCAGAATTCCTGTACTATTGGGCATTCCCACCATGTGTGGAAAAAGTTGCCCAGACCTCCACACTCTCTGAAGCATGTGGGGGGGTTTGAGGGTAGAATTTGTTCAGTATCGTTGGTACTCTGTATATTCTGTACAGTACTTTAACCGAGGTTTCTAAGAGTGTTGTATTTATGCTTCCTTTGTTTAGATTTGTGAAGATATCCATCCATTCGGAGTATTCTAAAGTACATTGAATGTCTCTTTCCCATGCTATTGCGTGTTGTGGTTTGTTGTCGTTAGAGTCTTGGATTAGGCACTGTACAGGCGGGATAGCATATGTTTGTTGGAGTGTTGTGCTGGCACATCTTTTCGAAGGTGGATATTTGAGTATTGTTTAGTTTAGGGATTGTTTTGTTGATGAATGATCTTATCTGCATATATTGAAATTGCATAGTTCTAGGCCATGGGGCCTATTCGTTTTCCAGTCCTTGTAGTGGCAGTTTCTGAAACTTGGGGGGAATTGGTTGTTATTCAGAATTGGGGTCAATATCGTGGGGTTTGGACCTTTAATATTTTATGTGTGTACCATGGACCATATCTTCAATGTGGTTTTGGTGGTTGATAGTGTCGAGGGTGGGAGAGAAAATTTTTGTTCTTGTTGATCCTTATGGAGTCTGTATGGTATGGATATAGACAGTGGGATTCTGGTTGAGTCCATATTGGGGGCGGGTGTGGGTGAGTGCCACTGTACGGCAGGGTGGAGCTGGGATGCCAGGTAGTATTTATAGTAGTCCGGACCCGACATTCCTCCTTGGGATTTTGGTTTGGTCATTAAGATGCTTTTATTCTGGGTCTTTTGCCCCTCCATATGAAGTGGAATGTTTTCTGTTGTAGGGTTTTTATTGCTTTGTGGGGGATCCAGGTTGGTAGGCAGCTGAACAGGTAGAGGATACGTGGTAGGATGTTCATTTTTATAGAATTTATGCGTCCTATCCATGAGATATTCTGGTCATGCCAGCGATCCATGTCTCTGTATAGTTGGGATAATAGGGGTGGATAGTTGGCCTGGTATAAGTATCTGGTGTTGGGGTTAGTTTGATACCTAGGTATTTGATAGATGGTGTAAGAGTGGGATGTCAAAGTTTAGGTGGAGAAGTTTATTTAACTGGTCGGGGAGTTTAGGGGCATAGTTTCGTTTTTTTCTTTGTTTATGGTTAGTCCAGATATTTTTTGGAAGGTCTCTAGTAGGTGCATTAGGTTAGGTATGGTGGTGAGTGGCTTTGTTACCATCGTTAGTAGATCGTCCGCAAATAGGCATGTTTATGTTCTACATCTTGGATTGTAATGCCTGAGATATCGTCGTTAGGTCTTATGGCTGTTGCCAGTGCTCCATTGCTAAAATAAATAGGGCCGGGGAAAGGGGGCAGCCCTATGTGTGCCCCTTTTTATGTTGATGGGTATTGGTTGTTCACTTGGAGTTTCAACCAGGCTGTGGGTTTGTTGTAGTAGGAATTCAGTAGGTCGCAGAAGAGGTGGGAAATTTCATATGTTTGAGGAGGCATAGTAAGTATTTCCAGTCCAGGGACGAATGCCTTTTCGATATCGAAGGCCATTACCTGTCCATTGATTTTCTTTTGGTTAGCGTAGTCTATGATGTTTATGACTCGGCGTACATTGTCCTTTGCTTGGCGACCCAGCACAAATCCCGCCTGATCTTCATGTATTATCTGGTAAATATTATTTAATCTTGTCGCCATAATTTTGGTGATCAATTTAATATCGTTGTTGAGTAGGGAGATGGGTCTGTAGTTTTTGACCTCTACGTGGATTTGCCTTGTTTGGGTAGTACTGTGATTTTTGCTTGGGTCAGCTCAGTGGGATATGTTGTCCGTTGCACTAAAGTGGCCTAGCGATAACAGGTAGGGTTCAGGATGGCCTGGAATTTTTTGTAATAGATGAGGGGTAGTCCATCTGGGCCTGGGGCTTTGTGCAATTTGGTGGTTTTGATGGCTGTCATTTTTCTTCCACTGATATTGGTTTTCCTAGGTATGTATTTTGGAGGTCTGACAATGAGGGTAGATCAGGGAGCTGAGGAACTTGTCTATGGATGATGTCGTTGGTGTCTGAGTTTGTTTTTCCTTCTGTGTCGTATAGATGGGAGTAGTATGTGTGGAACTATTGGTATATCTTTTCCGTGTTTGCTGTCTGAGGGCCTCCTGGTGTCTTTAATTTTAGGAGATGGAATCTTGGGGTAGGTTTTTTCAGCATTTTGGCAGAGGTCTGTCCGGTTTGTTTTGTTTAAGGTAGTAGAATTGTCTTGTTCTGCGTATTGTTCTTTCTACCCTCTCATTGAGTAGTTTTTGTAGTTGAGTTTTAAGGTTTCTCATTTGTTGTTCCAAGTGTTTCACGAGGGGGGCCTGTAATTTCGTATCTCTTA